>ML854907.1:15316-28615 GCA_009831015.1 Picea engelmannii | reverse complement strand
TTCAATCCTAAACTATGATGTACAATTCCTTATCTTATTTGGGGTATATTATGATTGCACCAAAAAAAGTTTCAAGTGTTATGTTATCCAACTCCTTCAGTGTATGAAAGGTTCCCCCATTATGTTATCCAACTCCTTCATTGTATGAAAGGTTCCCATGTTACATTGTAATATGGCATTGCCATATTACATTGTAATATGGTATACCATATTACAATGTAATATGGAATGCCATATTACATTGTAATATGGTATACCATATTACAATGTAATATGGTTATTACCATATTACATTGTAATATGGCATTCCATATTACATTGTAATATGGCATTCCATATTACATTGTAATATGGTATACCATATTACATTTTAATATGGTATACCATATTACAATGTAATATGGTAATTACCATATCTCGTGTAATTTTTTTTTTTTTAAACTTAAAGTCATCATTGCAATATCAACGATAGTTCGTCAGAAACAAATTTTTCATCCCAATTTGCCACGCATTTTCGTTTCTATTGCCATAGATTTTCATCGCAAGTTGCCACATTTTTCGTCGTACATACAACATCTATGTCGTAAGTTCTTGGCTTGGCATAAATTTTCGTCGCAATTGCGACGAATTTTCATCTCAAGTTGCCACAGTTTTTCTTCGCACATACAACATCTACGTTGTAAGTTTTTGGCTTGGCATAAATGAGCGTCACAATTGTGACGAAGTTTCGTCGTAATTGCCACGGTTGTTCGTTGTAATTACGACGAAGTTTTGTCGTAATTGCGATGATGCATAGGGTTAACTGACCTTGATGGTGATGACACATGGAGAGCTAATTTCGTCGATGTTTCCATGCACACCTCGTCGTAATTTCCACTGTTGTTCATTGTAATTGTGACAAAGTTTCATCATAATTGCAACGATGCATAGGGTTAACTGACCTTGATGATGATGACACGTGGAGAGATAATTTCGTCGATGTTTCCACGCACACCTGGATCGTGGATATAGCGACAAAAAAAATTCTCGGCTTTCGTGGAAATTGCGACGGATAAGTGTGGCAATATCAACGAAAACCATCGCAAATTTGGTCATATGTATTAGTGATACTATAATTTGGATTGACTCATGATATTATAATATTTTGTAACATTAATGATATGCTTTGATTTTATGGAAAATTTGATGCGTTGATTGTAGTATGTGGATGCACAGGGAACATGCTTGCCAATCAGTCCACATATGGGTAATGGGGTTGTATGGAAGTGTACATGGTACCATTTGGAGTGAAGAAAGAAGATTCCTATTTCCACCTACTAGCACTCCTTTTCCATGACCTCAGTTGAAAAGATAGTGACACTTTTACTTAAAGGTTGGTTGTTTCCATGCGGGTATGTTGTGGATTTGGTCACTCATGAGGTATAACTAAGGGATGTGCAATAAGGTGATAACCTTATTCCTCAGTTCCCATTAGTCTCTCAACAATGGTGACAAAATTTGAATTAACAGGGTATCAACAATTGTACCATTTCCCCCACCAATAAAGTGTAATGCTTGAAGGGTATTTATAAGTATGTCACCCTTAAAACTTACATAAAGGAAACTCTTGAAGGGCATGGAGAAGCATGGAACCCTTGTTATTGGTTACAAGTTATCAAGTATACATTGAAATTTGGTTGATTAAACATATAAAGATGATTTGTTTAGCATGTGCATTTTATTTAATACAATAATAATAATAATAATATAGTTTACACATTATAATATAAAGGAAAATATAAATACATGGATAGTAGCATGATTGAACATATAAATTACTAGGTATATCATAATAAAGAGAAATGAATTAACTAACCAAAAGTAATTGATAATATAAATACATATTAGAATGTGCATGAAATGGAAATAAAACAATTTTAATTAATTAGAAACTAATTACTAGTGTACCCATAAATCAAGGAGAAGAAAAAGGAACAATGAATTCAAATTCAAATACAATTATGGGAAAATAAAAGTGGGCTTGGACAAGTTAAAGAGAGTTAATAAAAATCTTAAGTAGTAACTACATGCATACTTAAATAGGAAATGAAGAGATCAAGGGGACACCTAAGAGTAAAAATATGGAATGTGGGAGTTGGGTGAAGATAAATCATTATTTTATATTTTTAAATAATTAATTATTTGTGCATGTGAGTGACACATGGGTGGATGAATAACATGTACTTAATAACAATAAATTGTATTTTCACATGAGATGGATAGTGTCTTGATCCACATAACTTATAAAAGGAAGGTTTAAACAAGAGGAAAAACAATATTTTCACCTTAATGCTCGATGGTTGTCATAATACTTAACTTCCTATTGGTGATTGTTAAAGAGTTTGTTCTATTGAAGAGTGTTGTGAAGTGATAATTTTCTTCCCAAGATTAGTGGCTTCACTCTTATTTTACTTGCTATATTGATACCTTCTATATAACTCCATTGCAGCTTGGGGGTCATTGGAGAAAGAGAGTATCCATTGGAGTTGATAGGGTGGTCAATCAATGAACTACTTAAAGATAAAAAAGTTGATGTAAGGAAGGATTTGAGCTCGCAAGCCAAGGATTTGACAAATAGGAAAACCCTTATAGAATATTTCCTATTATTTTGGTGAATATTCAATTTGATGAACTTATAATTTGATGCTTGTTCACATGGTCAATTGCACAAGTTGATAAATATTTATTATAATTACAATGTTGTATATTTTTTTATCATTTTAGATTTATTTAAAAAAATATATTAATCTACATAGTTTTATTAGAATAGATATGACACACAATTATTTATTTACACATATGGAAGTTAATGCAATATGGAATGCAAAGAGTCAAATCGATCCATTCTCATATTACAAGAGTTTTGTATGGAAATGATTCATTACAACTATCAATCAAAATTCTCAAGTTGCAAATGATATATATGCATATAAATTTAAATTTATTTCAAAATGAGTGGAAATAATTCTCAAGTTGCAAATGATATATATGCATATAATTTTAAATTTATTTCAAAATGAGTGGATAGAAGTTGAACATGCTTATCCTTATGGTTTGCATTTTTTTTTGGATATATAGTTTTTTAGAAGGAAATTGTTATTATAGTGCACATACCTTATTGTACAAATATTGTTATTATGGTGCACATAACCTATGGTGAACTTCAGAAGAAATATTGTACAAAATTGTATGTTTGAATATTGTTGCAATGTTTTCTTGTTCTACTATTTAATTATTAAAATCTACATATTAATCGAGCTACATGAATGTACTATGGTTATTATTGGGCCATTAAAATATTAATGAAATTTCATTTAAGAAATGTTAGCATTAAATGACGCATTATGAAATCATAGTGTCGATGGCCTATTGTAACACCCTATTTTCCCCAGCTTGTAATTAATAATTAAATAGGATTACCATGCTATGGCATGTGAACGGTGTAAATGTATTATTGTTTATATTTCCAATGACTGACTGTGGGGGTGACGCCTTGAAGTACTGGCCATGATATCACTAGAGGAAAAGAGTGAAAGAACAGTAGAGAGGGTTCATTATGTCAAAATGAACCAAATTCTCTTTGTTAGAAATAAATAAGCCTCATCCTGATCCCAAGGAGAAATCAGTTAATGAAATAAGGACTAGTGATTGAACAATCAACTACTCCCTTAAATGGAAGCATGGAGGGTCTAGCTGAGGAGACAAAAAAACTGTCAACCCAAGGTACCACAATGGACAGTTTTTCCTGTAGATCCATATTGACCCGAGTTTCCTTCTCACATAAGGAACATTAAAAGTACATAACCTTTTGAAGAGGAGAAAGGTGTGAAACATATACACGTGTAGGATAGAAGACAAAGGGGGTATGCACTAGGAACGTAATGCATGAACATGAGGAACGCGTAAAGTTATCCAAATTCGAAGGAAGAACTACAAGATAAAATAGTTTTGGTTATGAGAGAAATTGAGGAAATGGATCCCTGAGAACTTGCATAAGACCTGTCCTGAATGCAAGATCGCGAGTTTGATGTTGAGGAAGCATCTAATAAACCTCATTGAGTGCATAACAATGAAAGGATCTCTGAGTAATGGTAGAAATTTCCCTGGTGATATCATGGCTTGGCACGGGGATGGCCAGAGCACTAAGAATGAATTCCTCTAAGCCTATGGCTGGGTGGAAAGGTGAACACCCACAATCAGTTGGTTGGTTGTCGCTTGTAATAGATACGTAATTCTTATTCCCTATGCACTTAAATTGGAATGTATGATTTGAATGTTTGTGATGGTGATGCTTTGTGCCTCTCGTGAAATTAAATATTAGGATGCCTAACTTCTCTTCTGTAAGCCGTTTCTTTTGAATGGGTGTAAGGTGATGCTACAAGGAAAATCTCTCTATGGCTAGGGTAAACCACAACAGACATAAATGAATGCATAAATCAACTCTATACCAAAAACATGCTATATAAACCAATATGAAAGTGAGATAAGAAAGAGGCCTACCTTGTCCAGATGTTTGATGAAGTCCACTGTTGAGCACTTTAACCCAAAGCTATATACCTGCAACTAGTTCTCAACAACCAAGCAAAGCAAGCATATGGTGATAATATAAAAGGTTAGCACATGAGATAGCATAATCCATTAATATACATAACAAATACGCCCATGGATAATAAATCAATATATTTGCAAGATATCAATTGGATGGGAAAAGAGTATTTATAATAATAACTGATCAACATAAGTGAAAATATTACAGACTTTCGTGTCGACACGATTCAGAACTGAGAAACTAAGTTCCTTCTAGATGGGCCTCCACCACTTCAATCCTCCACCAAAGGCAAGATCATAAGAGAGAAACAATGAGGTTCTCAATCAATAAGGGAAGAGATCAGGGGATGAACACTGTGTTCAAAATTAAATAACAAAGGGATGAAGACTCAATATGAAGTAAATAATTTATCCAGAGTAACTTTGCTCTCAAAGTTAAATTCTTTCTCCTCTTTCCATAGCTCAGAATTGTCCCCTTTATAGCCTTCAAAATGGAACTGAAGGGATGAGTTAGAAAGTTTCCAGTATATGGAAGGACAAGGATCATAGATATCCTGTCGTGACATGGAAACCCGACATTAATTTTCATTTTCTGGCATAAATCCTGATGTACGCGGGCTGTAGTGGAGCAGCCTGCGTATATGCATGCTGTATAGTAGGCAAGATGCATACATGTGGAAAAATATGTATTTTTAGCTCTGGATTTTACAAACAGGGATGATAAGTTTACATAGGGAAATGGAACAAGGCCTTCTATGCAAAATTTCATAGGGTGAGGTAAATATTTCTATAACAGATGTCCCCTAATGTGTGAGGTCAGAGGAGTATCTACGATGGCCGAAATACATTATAAACAACCCAGAAGTGGAGTGATGGGGAACCAACTGGATGAACTAGTTTCTCATTACATACTGCACTGACTTTGCATACATGGCTTCCAATAGAATTACACTACAGATCCATGTGAAATATACCAAACAACTATCTATGGCCATGAATAGGAAAATACAAATGAGGTTACATGCCAAAAATATATCATAGTCACAAACAAGGCCCAGTAGAACCAGTCTCAAAACCAATATGAAGATATCTGTATACAATGGAGTACAATCTGATCTCCCATGATCACTAAAGTCATATAGATACTGGTCCAATTAAAAGAAGCAACATCTTAGGAAAGCTATGGCCACATAGTGATGTCTTCAAGTCTTCTACACAATCCGCTAGGGGTGCAAGTCTACATCATGTGAATAAAGGAGTTGAGGTTGAACATAATGAGACATTGTTTGATTACCAATCATTGAGGTATATCATTAACAAACGTGAGACAACCTACCGATAATGAAAGTAGGTATCAAGGCACTGAGCACATTCTTACAAGTATGAATAAAGGAGTCGGTGTCGAATACCTGAAGAATCCATCGATCAGGAGACATTGATGTATTCCCAACTGCTGATGGTGAGAGAACTTTCCACTATTGACTACAAGACTTAAGGTACTCATAAGACTCTAGGTCTCATTTCCAAAATATATTCGCTGAAGTTGATGGAAGGAGACTCGTTGAAAGGAGAGAATTAAGGCATCTCTCATTAGTCAACATGAGGTACAAAGTAGGAGATTCATTATTTGGTGGAAATCGAACAAAGAACATGTTCAAAAACCAACGACCCTGTGCATATTTCGTGTGTGCCAAGTGCAAGAGGTACACGAAAAAGACCCTCTGAATAACAACCAATGAGGAAAACTACTTACAAAGGCGAGGAAACCACCAATAAGGATAATGGAATCCAAGACATTGCATGAATCCCAATGTTTGAATAGATGTCTTGTCGTCGAACACAAGGGAAACCACCCAGTCAACGACCAATGATGAAATGTCGACTGTTGGGTTCAAGTTTACCTACCAATGATGAAAGTAGGACCAATATGCATTATAGGACTACATTATCATGTGATTCTAAGACAAACTGAGGGTATGTACGACATGCAAAGTCAAGAGTTCTGAGGAGTGGCCGACACAGGTTTATAGACTTCCTTTGAACAAGAGAATGATACATATGGAGGACTCCAACAACATAGACCCAATGATGAAACAATGAGATGTAGGAGGCATCAATAAAACTCTCTATAGGGACTGAAAGAGTAACGAGTCAGTAGAGAAGACTCTGTAACGAGCTCAGCTTCCTAAGGCCATGCTAAACCCAAAATTATGATGACAAATGAACTCAATAACTTTGTGATTTGTTCAAAGGCGACACAAATTCTACCAATATAAGATAATACTCCCTTCCCGCCCATCTTTTTTTGTTTTTTAATAGACAAATGAATGCTATGATACAGAGGAGGAAACGAGTGCTACAAGTAAGAAAAAATAATTCCATCAGTGGAACATACCTATTCTCAATGCAAGGAGATGCATGCGGGAGATGGACACTCATGGGAATGTTCCCTCCTAGGTATATGGTGTCAAATTGAAAAGGATAAAAACGAGGCTCTACTTGGTTGAGGATGAAAAAATTGTTGAGGAAAACGGTTTATAATGCAAAGAGAGAATCGACTATAGGCTCAATACTGCAAGCAAGGGCATGAGATGCAATCACAACTTAACACCAAAAAATGTCCTTTTTTATGTCATTTATTCTACTTGGTGTGAAAAAGGGATAAACTTGTGCCAAATAAACGTCCTTTCAAATGCAATTCATGAGTGTGAAAGAGACAAGTTTAGTCGACAATATTTTATCTTTTGAAAATGATTCAAAAAATATCTTAACTGAGACTCATGACCTTTCAAGTCCAATTTAACGAGTGTGAAAGGGAAAAATTCACTCGAAAATAATTTCTCTTTTTAAAAGATTCGGAAAAGAGCTTAACCAAGACTCGGGGATGTTGTTCTAAGCAACATATAATGGGGGAGGCCAAGGCTCCTGTGCAAGACTGCTGTGAAAGGTCAACAACTTATGAAGAGCTGACACAAGCTTAGGAAAACCAAAATATTTCCAAGTCGAGGGGGATAAAATACTTGCAGAGGTTACCTTATCTACATTATATCGAAGAATTCCGTTTATCTGGAAGGGTGTAGAAGAAGGAAGTCGAGGCTCTACAAGATTATTCCAATCAAAGGAAACCACCCTAGGACTTGGAGGGATCATACTCAAAGAGAGTGGAATGCTCCCTAGTGAAGAAGATATGGAACTAGAAATGCTATGGACATGGTCGAAGGACACATCACCCTCCAAAAGAAGAGTGGGATTGACTGAAGATTGCATTGGCAATTTCACTTCCTTAGGCTTTTCACTCTTCAAGAGAAGAATGGGATCAACCAAAGATTGCATCGACATGACCACTTATTCAACCATTGGTTGGATAAAATGTGAGACAACAAGTTCAAGAGATGCATCACCCCCCAATATAGGAGTGGTGTTAGTCAAATATTGCATCGACACGACCGCTGGTTGAACAGGATGCGAGACAACAAGGTCAAGGCATGCATCGAACCCTAAAGGAAGAGGGGTGTCAGCTGAAGATTGCATCAACATGATTGTTGCATCAACCAAATAATTTTGGGAAGACAAAGACGACTCATAACCCGAAGGGCCCCCAGGAAAGGACCATGCTTCTTTTACCACAGTAATAGCAGGGCACAAACAAGTAAGGTGATATCCTTTGCAAAGCCTGCAAAGGAACTTGGGATTACCTCTTACACGTCTAGGCTTCTCAATCGTATGAATTACCCCAACATGAATTGTAGTGGTTGGTGACATTATCCTAGCATGACTTGCAAAGGCTAGTAGAAAATCCCCAACATGACTGGAAGAGGTTGCTGAGGAATCCCCAACATGAATATCAGAGGTTGGTGATGTATGTGTAGTGATGTAGATGCACCCTCTGCCTCAGCAAAGGCCTCTGCATTGGCATCTTGGTCTTAAGGATCGTTCTAATTTTACCCTCGAGCCAGAGTGGCTCCTTTGATTCTCCATTGGAATATCTATAAAAATTGACCCACAGGCCTTTTCTGCTCCTTGCAACCTCTAGGCCCCGATTGTTGTTCTCTTCACGACAGGACAATGGAATTTCGGGTTTCGAGGTTTCAAAATCCTGATGTCACAACTCTTTTCCTTTTGTTTCCCAATTTTGCGATCTCCGATATCCCATGATGCTTCACTTCTGCTAGTCCCCTGGGCTAGACTTTTGGGTCCATACGACCTCCCTTCATATGACCGCAGTCTTATCTCTTTACGGGGTTTCAGGCTTTCAAATGCCAAAATGCATGGACACTTTGTCCTTGGAATCCCCGATATCCTGACATGACGTCAGCTAGCCCTACAACAGAACTTTTCACCTTATCGGGATTTCGGACTTCGCGTTTCCGAAATGCGCGAACACTTTGTCCTCAGGATTCCCGATTTTTCGAATCTCGTAATGCCGATAGATGGCTTTATTTTCGGGAAATTTCCCAAATTCTTATATCTCCGTCACGCGTCCTCCTATGATGGATGGTCCTGATCGCTTCTCGCGATTTCAGAGTTTTCGATGCTGAAATGCTCTGACTTCTTATCCTCGGAACTCCTAAAATGCCGATGGACTCCCCTATCTCCACCACATGTACCAACTAATGAACAATCCTTGATCATTCATGATTCCATGAAGTCAAATGCCGATGTCCTCTTGTCCTCCTGAATCCTGAAAATCTGACATGCAAAATTCCAACGAGCTCTTGATTATCGCCACATGCCTCAACAAATGGACAGTCCAGATTCAGTCTCAGGATTTCGCGACTTGTGATTCCTCGATGTTTTAGTTCCCTGTCAAATTAAAACCCCGGTAGCCGAAATACCGACAGGTGCTTTGATCTCCACCATGTGTCCCTTCAATATGGACGACCCAGATCAAAATCGGGGTTTTCACCCTAAAGTAACCCAACCTCCTGTCCATAGGACTTTTGATATCTCGAGCTCCAACACCTCGATATCCCGATGCCTTTCGGGACCTTCACTCTATCTGTGAGAGTTTAACCCTTGTGCAACTCCAGTCAAATCCTACGGTTGATGGGATTTCGCAAATCCTCCACGCAGGATTTTTGACCGTTCACTCCTTCCCTTCAATGACTTATCAGGTTTGAATCCTTCTGAAATCTTCCACAACTTCAAAACCTTTCGAGAACCTCCTGCACACACTCCTTGCGACAACCCTTCCAATACTTCAAGTGCTGAACACTTTCGACTTTGCACACTCCTTACAACAATAGTCTGTCAACAACTCCTCAGGTTTCAAACCTCGAAACTATCTTCAACCTGAGCACAATTTGCACAAATCTTGTGCCCAAATGCACTCCCGAGGAATGAGAACAAAAGATATCTCTCTTGAGCTTTCAGAGACAAACCTCTGAACACTTTGTCGATGCATTCCTTGCGGACAAATTCAACTGCACTCCTTACAGGAACTCTTGATCAGATAGAGAAACAATTGAAACTCATTTCTCTTACTCTCTCTCAGATTTCAGACATTCAACAAGAAATCATTCATACGTAGCATAAAAACAATTGCATGACAGAAAGAGTAAAACATTCATGAGCATAACATTCAAAAATGCATACACAGAGAATACATGAACACCATGAGTCTAAATCACAACTTTCTTGTATTAATTCAGAACTTCTGTACATGGAGTCTGCTACACAACTCTCTGCTTCTCCTCTGTTCTCTTGCTCCCATAATCATGTTACAATACACAAGGAGGGTGTCTATATTCCGTTTTCCCTCTCTCATTCTAAACTGTCTAATCTACACATTCAATTCTATCTACTTACATTAACTACCATAAATGCCTCCTACCTACTAAGGACGAGATCAAATCTCTCAAGGTCTGGTTACATTTTACAAGTGCACTTCTTCTTAATGACTTCATTTAAGATTGCACAATAACTTCAAGGTGATTTCAAAATTTGTGCTGGGAGCTTGTCCAGTTGTCCATTGTCTCCACGCTGGCTCGCTTGAGATGCTCCTGCATCATACTCCCTCGCTTGAAACTTTTCATGGGCTCCTATCCATGAGCTCACACATGGTGTGTCCATGCCTATGGATCTCTGCTTCATTCTCCTAGCTGGCATCTTCAATTGGATGGCCCTTCCACTTGATCAAATACTCGAAATATTTCCTTCGCCTAGTCTTTCTACTCAGTCTTTTGTCCAGTATGTACTCCATCTGCGGCTTTTCTGCAACTGGCATCTGCTTTCACCACTGCACCTTTGGCTGCTCATTTTCTGTCTCCACTTCCTTAGGTTTATATGGGTACAAATCTGAGACATTGAATATCGTAGAAATTTCGATCCCATCGGGTAATTCAATCTCGTAAGCATTTGTCCCAAATTTCTTCAAGACCTTGCATGGTCCGATTTTCTTCATCTTCAGTTTATTATATGTTCCCCTTGGGAACCTTTCCTTTCTCAGATGTGCCAGAATTAAGTCACCAACATCGAATTGAAGTTGTCTTCTGTGCTAATTTGCCCTGCGTTTATACTCCTGGCTTGAATTCTACAATCGCTCCTTCACCTGGCTGTGAAGTTCCTTCATCGCCTCTGTGAAGTCTTCTGCACTAGTGCTCCTAGTTCCATTCAGTTCTGTATCCCTCAACTCAGAAATCCCTCTCGGATGTATGCCATAAACAATCTGAAATGGACTCTGCCCTGTGCTTCTGTTAGCTGAGTGGTTATACACAAACTCTGCCTGTGGTAATATGTTGTCCCACTGGCTGTGGTGTTCTGTTACCAAGCTCCTCAACAAGTCTCCTATACTTCTGTTCACTGCTTCAGTTTGTCCATCCGTCTGAGGATGATAAGATGAACTAAATGACAAGTTAGTTCCTAGCTTCTTCCACAACATCCTCCAAAAGTGTCCTACGAACTTCATATCTCTATCCGAAACTATGCTCCTTGGTAATCCATGAAGTCGAATGACTTCTTTGAAAAACAGGTTCGCAATGTGAGTTGCGTCGCTGGTTTTCTAACATGGAATGAAATGTGCCATCTTAGAAAATCTATCCACCACCACAAAGATTGAGTCAAATCCTCTTTGTGTTCTTGGCAACCCCAATATAAAATCCATGCTGACTGCATCCCATGGCCTCTTAGGTATGGGCAATGGTTGATAAAATCCAGCATTTTACCTCCTTCCTTTCGAATGTTGACAAATTTTGCATCTGTCCACAAATATTTTAACTTCTGCTTGCATTCCCGGCCAAAAGTATGACTCATTTAGTTTTGCGAATGTCTTGTCATGATCGAAGTGTCATGACCGAAGTGGCTCTGATACCATACTGACGCAGATGCACCCTCTGCCTCAACAAATTATCCCTCATGGATCATTTTGGAATACAAAGCTGATTGCCCTTAAACAACAATCCTTCCTGGATCATGTATTCTTCCCATTTGCTTTTATATCTGAGAACTGGATTCTCAACTGCTTCATACGCCTCCTTAAAATCTGGATCATCTACGTACATATCCCTGAGATCATCAAAACCCAATGTTTTGACCTTGAACTCATGCAACAACAAGCACTTCCTGCTCAAAGCATCAACAAATTTGTTAGCAGTACCAGAAATATGTTTAATCACAAAAGTGAAATTTTGCATATATTCAACCCATTTTACATGTCTCTGATTCAAATTCTCCTGTTGGGTCACAAACTACAATGCATGATTGTCACTGTATAGGACAAACTCCTTGGGAATCAAGTAATGCCTCCATTTCTTCAATGCCTGGATGATAGCATAGAACTCCTTGTCATATGTGGAGTACTTCACCTTTGCTTCATTCAACTTCTCATTGAAATATGCTATTGGCCTGTCTTATTGACTTAAGACTTCCCCTATTGCAAATCCACTTGCATCGCATTTCACTTGAAATGTCTTTCGGAAATCTGGCAACACCAAAATTGGTTGTTCCGTGATTTTCCTCTTCAACAGATTAAAAATCCTTTCAGCCTCTTCTGTCAAGTGAAAAGACTTATGTCTTTTCTTCACTGTATCCATCATTGCTGCACTAATTCCACTGAAATTCCTGATGAATTTTTGGTAGAAACTAGCTAATCCATGAAAACTCCTCACCTCAAATATGTTCTTCGGTGATGGCCAATTCTTAATCACTTCCACCTTATCTGGATCCATCCTCAACTTGTCTGCAGATATAACGAATCCCAAATAAATGAGCTCTGTCTTCATGAATGAGGATTTCTTCATGTTTATCAACAACTTTTCCTGTTGTAGCCTCTTCATTATTGTAGCCAAATGTTTCAAGTGTTTAGTATCTGTTTTGCTGAAAATCAATATATCATCAAGATATACGATAACAATTTTTTCAATGAAATCTTTCAAGACTTCATTCATCAATATCATAAAAGTACTTGGTGCATTTGTTAGCTAAATGGCATAACAAGTCATTCATACAACCCTTCGTTAGTTTTGAAGGTTTTTTTCCATTCATCACCCTCTCTCATGCGAATCTGGTGATAACCACTTTTCAAATCAATCTTCAAATTTTTTTTTGCTCCACTTAAGCAATCCATCAGGTCATCCATCCTTGGCAATGGAAACCTGTACCTGATTGTTATCTTATTAATCGCCCTTGAATCAGTACACATCCTCCAGCCTCCATCTTTCTTTGGACTGAGTACTGTCGGAACAACACATGGACTCAAGCTTTCTCTAACCAACC
>ML854905.1:13725-28615 GCA_009831015.1 Picea engelmannii | reverse complement strand
AGGTATGAACGAGGCAAAGAGCATAATTTCCAAGCAAACGTCATGAAATTGAAGAAGGATTCAATACAACATATTCAAGTGCTTCAAAAATCAGAGTGATACATACCATGATACCTAGACTCATTACCTCATAGAGCAAGACTCACCGCTACTTCAGGACCAGGCTGGTGTGATGGATACTGCCGCTGGTGATATGTGGATTGCATTGAAGAAAAGAGGGGCCCTCCGGGGCCATGCCTAAGTCGTCTGGCTCTCGATACTCCATGTCTAGGACCTGTGGGCCTCGAGACGTGATCTCCTTAGTTATCCCTAGGCTAGGGGATAACATCTGGCTCCAACTTGAGGACATGTGCTCACCGTAGAGCACATGAGAACCTCAACATCTCTGGTATGACCTGTGCCTATTAAATCTCAAAAAAATATATCAGTAATCCTAGGGTGGCGATATTACCCCTCGTCCATATATGATAAGATAAACCAATAAAAGCATCTCTAGTCTAGCATATGATTATGAGCATACATATATACATGTGAGACAAAATAATATGCAAATGCAACTACAACTATACTAATATGAAATGTAATGGTATGTACAATGGATGCAGATGCCTACCTACCTCTACTTACATGTTGGTTGAATGCTAGGAATAGTCAAATAACCAGTGAAACCATTCTAGCAATATCTCATAATACCTGCTTCTGTGCTTCATCATAAACCAAAACAATGACAAGTTAAGCACACAAATAACATGAGTTAGAGCATGTATCATATCATCAAAAATTGTAAAGTCTTGCTCATGGAGGCGGGAGGGAGGGACAAAATTATGCTAAGTTACACTTCTAGGAAAGTGCTCAATCCATCTCAGAAAGGGATTGTGAAAAATAAAAGGCTCAAAAGACTGACTCAAAGAGTCTGAAGGTTGGCTACCTTGGACGTCATCACATCCTGAGGTCTGGGAAGGGACTAGCAAGAATCTAGAGGATGATTGGCAATTTTTTAAGGGAAAATTGAAAGACTGAGATAACAAACTTCTTCTTAAGGTATTCAACCAACCCTTGAATTCTAAAAGAAGGCTTTGCTTCGAAGAAAACTAAAGACAAGGGACATGTTTTCCAACTACACCCTTGGTGACATAGCGAGGTAAAGTAGTTGAAGGGAGATGGAAAACCTGGTCATAAGTACACTGCTTCAAGCAAGCAATGTCCTCACCCTTATCAAGATATGAGCACAACGATGGTTTATAATTTTCTTCATAGAATAAATCCAAATGCTGAAAGGAATACTCATCAAAATCCTGAAGGTATGACCGAAAATCATCAGGAGAACATAGAACTAAGTCACCCTTAGGTTCTTGGAAAACATCTGCAACTACATCATCTTCTTGTTGCCAATTGTCAAAATTAGTAGTAACCTCATATGATAGTTGTAAAGGCAACATTTGGAAATGACCTTCAATGTCGTAAATGAGATCCCCATCATACCCAATCACATCCCATTTACGTTTCTCAACGTGTATGAACTCATCAATATTATCAACCATGTCATTACCTTTATCATAACATGAAGGGCTTAAAACATCTAAGGGCTCCTCTAACCGTTCTTCACTTTCCAAATCACAAAATAAAGCATCTTCAAAATCTTGGAAAGGGAAATAACTTACCGTATTCACTTCTTGCTGTGCAGGAGCGTCAAAGACTTGGATGACTTCATCAAATGAAAGAGCAAGCATCAGTGCTTTGTCCTCATGACTTGCCCCTACATATTTAGCTTCATAATACAGAGGGTGTAGCTTGTCCAAGGATTCCCTTTCTTCTTCACATTTTGAATCATAGAATAGGGTATCCTCAAAAACTTGAAAAGGAAAGTGACTATCCTCGTCCTCTTATTTTTGTGCAAGAGGAATAGGATCTCGGATGGCTTCATCAGAGGGAGGAGCACACATTAATACTTTATCATCATGTTTGATATCTCCAGGCTCTTGCTCTTCAATCATGTCTTTATTATCCTCGGTAGAAGCATTAGTAAATTCTTGCTCTTCCTCATGGGATTGGAAACCTTCATTAGGATCCCTCTCCTCAATCTCTTGTTGGTCGACGACTTGTTCCCTTCTTTACTGGAATTTACTAACAAAGATCTCAAGGGAAACTAATCTCTCCAGACTAAGAGTATCTGGGGTCTCTTTGGGGTCATCAACTTTGATTTCTGGAGTAAAGAGGTGTTCTCCCTTGAACAAGGATATATTTGCCTTGATTTGTATAAACATGTGATAAGCTTCTTGGATTGTTCTTGGCCCTTTTTCATTGAGGAGAAACCCTAATTGCACTAAGGGTGCATTGGTATAGAGGTAAACGAGGTACTTGTCTTCAAAATGATGGCTTCTAGGAATTTGTTGTAGCAAATTCTCAAACCTGGTATGGAATTCCTTGACAGTCTCATTCTTAGTTTGTTTCATGTACTCGAGTCTTTTTATTAACATGCGGATATCTTTTAATTTAATACCCTATTTCTCGAGAAAGGTTTTTTCTAACTGGTCCATAGATGTGATGCTAGCATCAGGGAGATCATCATACCATTTCCTAGCATTGCCATGAAGAGTGGCGTCATCATTGATAGGGTGGAGTTGAAAGAAAGCCCAAAAATTATCCATGTGATATTTGACCCCAACCCCATCATTACTGGTGAATCTAGGGAGCCAATTTTCATACCTCGGAGGTGTTTGTCGAGGGTAACCCATAATTTCACTCATATCTAAGGGTTTAAAATTACCTAGGTCCCATTGATAAGCCATGGTTGGCTTTGTCATTAGTGGAGTTGCCAAATAATCCTTCTAGGGATCATCAAAGGGAAAAGAGGGACTCACCCTCGGTGGAGTCACTAGGTAAGTTTTGTGAAGTAAAGGCTTTGGATAAAGGCTTACCAAAAAAGTGTTGTTCGAGGAAAATTGACTGATGTTCCTCGGCAGCGGCGCCAAAAATGTTATCGCACAATCTGTACTTGCCCAAAGCCCGAGGTAAGTAAGGGAGTTTGGCATAACAAACAAGATATCCTATCACTGTCACCTTAATAGGAAATCCCCACTTTTTAGGGATAAGCAAGGTCTATCCTCGGGGAGGCGTCCCCGATAACCTAAAGGGCTAGAAAATTAGGGTTATGTTCAAGATATATTCCCCCCTCACTGGTTACCAAAGTCACTAAATCCGTGTCTGAAAAATGAGGTTAATGAAGTGCTTGGTGTACCTGCTCAGAACAAAACAATATAGCATGCATATACAATAATTCCAAGTACAAATATGATAATAATACTTCAGTAGACAATGGATAGTGACAATAAGTGCTAGCTGATATAAAATTGCAGCAGTTAATAAGTTTACAACAGCATTGATAAAATGTAACAGCTGCAACAAATATTCCTCAAAAAAGCTTGAAAAGACAATGAAAAGATAGCATTGACTAAGTAGAATGATAATAACTTGTCATAAGCAATTTCTGAAATGATTAGCTAACAATTAATGTTGAGTATGCAGAAAATTTGCTGCAATTAGATGGCTGTAGCAAACATTTATAGTAGCAGCAAATAAGTTAGTGATCTAGGCTAAACTAGGGTTAATGATAGTTAGTAAAAGCTTAGGAGAAGAGTGTTTGAGTGTTTGATCAATCCTTCAACAAGAGAGAGGCAAGAACTAGTGCCTTCTAGGGCTTATGGAGTCAAAGTGGACGGCTTCTTCTAAGGCTGCAAATCAATTTATGATAAAGCACAAAAGTCTAAGAGGGAAAATGCATAGGAGAATTAGTAACTTAAGTCTCCCTATGCATTGAACTCAAGAGACAAGATGCTAGAGTGTAGGCAATTCTAGGCCCTAACACCTTGTTCTCCTTAGGCTTCTTATGGAGTAAAAATTATGCAAAGATAACCAAGTCAAAATCCTTAGAGTACCAACAATTTAGGGCTCTAGGGTTTCACTAGTTACTAGATCAATTCAATGAAAAGATTGGCAAATAGAAAGTAAGAAAGTAGCAATTTACGTTCCTTACTTCAAGCATTAAGTATACCATGCAATTTCATAATCTTGTATAAGCAAATAAAACCATACACAAACCATTCAATAGATGACAAAAAATGCAGATTTTACTTGCACCATGAATAATCATGAGAATACCATGCAAGATCACCATAAAACTTCCAAGATTGATCCAAGTTGCAAAAGATGGCCTTATACAAGAGTGCGCCTCACAATTTCAGCCAATAGCCCACACTAGGGCGCAAATTTCAGATTTCTTCTCCTGTATGAGAAGTTGTGATGTGAAAATGAAAGTACTTTATGTTTATTTAAACAAAATTTTGACCTTTAGTTAATTTTAGGTCAAAAATAAGGCCGACCTGGCCAATTTACAATAAAATTCAATTTTGACATAATAAAAATTAATTTGCATCTAGAAACACCTCCAAGGGTGACGTCATGCCCCTCTAGGGTGACGTTGAGCCCCATAGTGAAACATTGAGCTGGAAAAGTGAGGCGCTTGGCCTCCAGAGGCCCCAAATGATGCCCACACGTGCCACCAGGCTCATAATTGTCTCCAAAAATGAAACCCTAGCTCTGGGTGGCGTTTAGGGCTATGGTGGTGACGTCCATGGCCCTCAAGGGCTAACATACATGTAGGAAGACCAAGGTCCCCTAGGTCTAGGTCTGCGAGGGTGCCTCCAAAGGCAACGTTCTTCTTTCTCCCGGTGCAAGTCTTTAGTTTCTTCTTATCCCTGGCTGGGGTTTCAATATCCATCTGTGGGCTTTAAGCCCCATGAAGGTCTGAGCTAATCATTTCGTCATGTGTACCTGTCCACAGGGCAAGGTCCTGCAACAACAAATACACCCTCCAGGGGTTCATAAGTCACAGGGATCATAGCATGTAAATCACATTCAATAATTAAATTAGTCAAACATGTGCATCAAACCCCCCTTAACCCACACAAATGCTCAAAAACGTTATGCAATTTAACAAGTTAGGTTTGGCGAAGGTCTCAGGGTGTCCTATTGGGCTAACCTCTCTTACGTTTTGTAATGTCCCCCACCTCTTGATGAAGAGGGTTGGAGAGACTCAGTAGTCTAGTCATCCCCACTAGACTATAGTCTCATGCCCTATGGGGAGAAGTCAACTAAAAATCATCAGCTAAACTCAACATTATAATATTAAGTTGACTTGGGAAAGAAAAGGTAACTCAATGAAAGAATAGAACACGTGAGGGTAAGCTAGGAGTTAACACTAGGGGTTAACTAACTCAACAGAGAAACATTTTGAGGTATAAAGGAAAGGAAGGGTGCACTCCTCACTCACCTTTGGATTATTATTGCATTTTTCTTTTGGGCTCTAGAGCACAACAATTTTGAGGGTTTTGAGAATACAAACCCTAGAGGACAACTCGGTGGTGAAAGATTCCACCCCACTTGTTCCAAGCTTGGTCTCGGGGATGCAATACTCCACCCACACCATTCTACAACAACTACAGGTACCATCAACCATCCAGGGCAACAATAGGATGTAACCTTGGGGGTTTTCAGCAAGGGGGGTGCATCATTGAGAGAAGGAAGATTTGATCCAGGAGTTTGAGAAGGATTTTGGACTTTTGGACACTTGGGTTTTCTCTGCAGGGCTTTGGCCATCATCTCTAGTGTATTTTGAGAGAGTTATACTTGCCATTTGATTTTCTGGAGCTTGGCAAGAGTTGGAGAGAAGGAGGGCACTATTGGGAAGTAGATCTAGTTAGTTTGGAAGGGCAAAACTTCATATCTCAGCTAGAGACTTCACCAGGTGGTTCACCTGGCCCCGATCTATCATTCCAGAGAGTTTCAGAGTATTTGGAGGCCTCCATCAACAGGTCTGAATTATTGGGTCTCTGCAGTCTTCAGGAGGGCGCAACCTAGTTTGAAGTTTCAGTCTTTTGAGGAGAAGATCTTGGTATTTCATCTTGAGACTTCAGGAGGGGGTTTACCTTGCCCCGATCTATGATTCCACAGAGTTTTGTAGCATTTGGGAGCTTCCAGCAGCAGGGCCGAAATATTGGATCTTCACAGCTATCCAGGAGGGCGTAACTTTAGCCAGGGGGGTTTGGACTTGACCCTGGAGGGAAGGAAGTTAATCTTGTATTGTTCTTCAACTTGTTATCTAGCCTTGGGAGGCTTGTATCTTCAGTCTTGAGCATTTTGTAGCAGCTCATATTCCAACTAGAGGATTTATCTGTTATTCTTCTAGATCTGTAGTTTTATTGTATCAGGTTTCTCATATTATCTAAATAAAGGTCAGATCTGTGTTGTTTGATTTCCATATCTAGTGTTTCTTTCTATCTCTTGTATTTCTTTATGATGCATCTTCAGATCTATGTTCATATGCTTGATAACTGAATAAACAAACCCAGTTAACAGAGAGCAATTAGTGTTTCCAGCGAAAAAATTGGCTTGGGAACATTACATGTTTGGGGTGTTTACCAGGTGAGATCTACCCCAAGTCATGTAAATGTATGAGGTGGCATGGGGTAAATATTTGGGCATGGGTTGCATGTAATAGCAGGGAAATGTAGAGTCTTACCTGTGGGTGCCTTTGTAGAGGGCGAGCTGCACCTTGTCATAAACGCAATTGTTTCCTAGCCCAGTCATTGCCTTTTACTCTTAGCTTTATTTCTTTTGATCTTTTGCTCTTGTGCTTCAAGGAAATAGTTGAGGGCCACTGTCCTGGATTGATGACTAGAGGTAACAACATTATCCACAAACATTTCACGGAAATGATATGGCTGGCTGGTGATGAGACCCCCTTTCTCTTGGCTATGCCACCAAGAGCCACTACCCTGGCTTGGTGACCAGATAGGTGGTAGTGTCATACTGCTACATGTCCATGGTCATAATAGGCTGGCTCGTGATGAGACCTCCTATCCATCAACTAGTACCTTGAGTGTTTATGTTATCTTATGGGTCACCGTTTCTTACTAAGAAGCTTTTCACTACTTTCTCGGGGATCCCTGGGCAAAGTGTCTCGAGGGTTTCAACATTGGCTTTTAGGTCTTGCCAACTACTTTTACCCTCTGGGCCTTTAGCCCGTTCTTCCCACGAGGTAAGGTACAACCCTTCCTAGTGTAGCCAGTCCCAATGCCCAAACAAGGATAGGGGAGATGAAAGGAATAAATATGGAAAGTGGCAAGTATGGAGGGAACGAACGATGACTTTTCACAGATCCACCCAACAACAACCCAACCTAAAGGGAAATCAACTTACTAGGGCACCATGTCACCGTTCCAGGTATGAACGAGGCAAGAGCATAATTTCCAAGCAAACGTCATGAAATTGAAGAAGGATTAATACAACATATTCAAGTGCTTCAAAAATCAGAGTGATACATACCATGATACCCAGACTCTTCACCTCATGGAGCAAGACTCACCGCTACTTCAGGACCGGGCTGGTGTGATGGGTACTGCCGCTGGTGATATGTGGACTGCACTGAAGAAAAAAGGGGCCCTTGTTTGGCTCTCCGTACTCCATGTCTAGGACCTGTGGGCCTCGAGACTTGATCTCCTTAGTTATCCCTAGGCTAGGGGATAACAGTGAGCATCACTTGATGCAGTGAGTGCTAAGTGGACTATTAGTCTTTAGATATCATGAGAATTTGGTTATTCTGACTGATGCTCATGGCACATGTGTCATGCATTAATGATTGTAACCAGATAATCCAAAAAATGATATCTCAGTGTTCATTTAATATTTAGTGAGAAAAAGAGGTGCATTGTTCTTTCAGACTTGCACACATCACAAACTATTTTAAATGTACAAATTGATTTTTTATCTAGCCGTCAACGCCTGCCAACTTCTGTCATATTTAGTCTTATTTATATGCATCTTGATGTTACCTGTGGATGTGTTTGTAAAAGGATATCTTGACCCATCTAATATAATAGTTGTCATACTTAAATTCATGATGGATAAGCACTGCTAGATTCAATGGTTGTTCACCTTTGTTCCATTATTTAGTACATTGTATGTGGTGTATCTTAATAAGAAGTTAAGGTCTTCCAAATTTTCAGTTCTTGTTGATGCTTTTGGAAAAGGGAAAGTGTCAGGACTCATTCTACTCACCAGTTACTAGTTGTTGCTATTTCTGGGTAAAAGGAGAGCTTCTTGCTATATTGTTATTGTTTTTCAGTCTTTGTCATGTTGTTAAGAGTGGCGGCCTCAGTCATATTTGAGGCCTTCTGCTTATTGAGGTTGCCCGAAATAGCAATCATTTTGGTAAAGTCTTATATTCATTGAGCCCATCTTAAAATTGTGATTTCATGTCCGTTCAGATCTCATTCCTTTTTCATGTTGTGCGGCACCTGGCCATTGGTTATAGTTTTCCCTGCAAGGAGAGTTTCCATTCTTTTCTGAGGGCTGAGAATTAGCAAAGATGTATTGGGTTAATTTTATGAAGTCTCAAGTAATGCTCAGTTCTGAATAAAATTTGAATAGATTTGGTCCAAAAATAAAGTATGAAATAGACAATATGGTATGATTGACAAGTTAAAACTTAAAAGTCAACGATACACAGTTGTAATACTTTGTGATTAATAGCCGAAAGTTTGAGGGATATATCTCCACAAGTTGCTTCTTCGACAAAAATGCATGAAGAGGTTGGGCAGTTTATAAGAACAATGAATAAGTAAATGAATGGTGTTTACATAAGCATCTAAACACCAAGAATGTTATTTTTAGAATATTAAATCACCATTCATGTTGAAAACAGTTAATGCAGCAGATAAATATATTCGGTTTTGGAATAGATGCTATCAAAAATTTATGTGTGCTCAAAGAAATCAAGAAATTTAAATTTAGAATAATAAGTAAAATATTAAACCCTGTTCATATTTAGAACCTTGCATTTTTTCTCTACTGCTGTTATCATATAAAAAGATGGCACTGTATTCACATTGAAGCTGTGTGGATAATCCCTCTGTTGGATTTGGTATCCCGTGTCTCTAGAAAAAGGTTACCTTGAGCCAGATTGAAGCTTTATACTCTTCATTTCAGGGTTCTTGAGGGAAGAATTTATACTCTTCATTTCAGGGTTCTTGAGTCCATCCTGTAGGCTACCTTGTAATTAATATACTCTATTCCTTTGTTTTATGAGTTTGGTGTGATGGCTTGTGAGTTTAAAAAATTAGATTTGAAAAGCTATCCTGGTAGAGGGTAATTTTACACCTAAGTTTCTGTAGCATGCTTAAATCTTAGTGTTGAAGTAACTGTGCCGGTTTTTTTTCTTTCATTATTTCTGCACTAAGAAAATGACATTTGCTTTAAATTCCTTAACTCTAATTAGATGTTGAAGATGGACATACTTTACATTTGGTGGTTCGGCAACCCGTTCCACCTTCAACGTCATCGTCTACAGCCGGGCCAAGCGGAAGTGAGGGAACTTCTGAACAACAAGGTTTGGAAATTTGCTAGCCACTTTGTTTCTAACTACTTATTTAACCAACGCTTGAGCTTTTTGCTACCGTTTTTGAGCCTGCTCAAATTGTGAATAATCTTGTGAAATTTCATTTATGCTGCTTTTTGGTGAGAGATAATTTACATTCCTTATTGCTTAGCTATAGGCTTACTTCAATTTAGTGTATGCCTCTTCAGTGGTTATTTGAGTATAACTAGAAAATTCTCAAAGAACTAAGTAAGAGAAGGGTCAACCTGCCCTGTGAAAGATAGGTAAGATAATATTAGACTTGGCAGTATGAGATGCTATACTTCTTCAAACCAGATTGTTGATGCAAGTGCTGATATTGCTTTTTGTTTCCTTGATTTCTTATGCGTTGTGTTCCTATGTGTTTTACTTAATTCTACAAAAGTGCCCCCCTTAGCTTATGACAACTAGGGCCTTTGAAGGTCGAATGACAAGCAGCTATGGCATCTAACAGAGGCTGATAGGGGGAGTGGCGACATTTAAAGGAACTTCAGAATCATACCACCATCTAGCCATGTATTGGAAAGTTGTGTCCTTGTATTGCTTCCTTCACTAACTATCAATAACCAGTGGTGGTGTGAGGTGTAGAAAAACCATCAATCTTCGTCCTCTTTGATGCAGGTGTGTTATCGAGTGCATAGTTGGAGGTATAAATCTGAAGGGATCCATAAGAGGGTAAGTGGAGGAGGCTTCATAACTAGGGTTTCCACTTCCACTTTCTTGTATGGGAATCTCCCCAATTCTCTCTATCTCATTCTTCATCTCTTTGGCTGTGGCTTTATCTGCAGGACCAACTTCAACAAAAGCATGCATCTGTGATTTTATATCACCTGGGACTTTTAGACGTGGTTTAATTTGCTGCTGTGTGACTGCAAAATGGCATTTCAGCCTGTGTATCTCCCATGCTTTCCTTCTGACAATGGTTGCATACAGATTTCCGATCAACCATTTGGCTATGGCTCCATGCCGAGTCTTTGACATTCTTGGAAGCCATGAGAATGTCTCAAAAAATGAAAATAAGTCGGCAAACAAAAAACTACCCTTATTTGCTAAAACAGAATTCAACAAATTTATAGAAAAAAGCAATGAGGGTTTGATTTTTTTACATACCTTCAAATGGGCACAATTCTTCAGTTTCAAATCACTGCCAAGCTTGTAGAGTGTATGTAGACACTGATGCAGATTCTATATCAGACAGGTCTTGTCCAGTTTGGTGCTGAACCGACAGGTTTGGTTAAGACACCATTGAAAATCTGTTCATGCAAAAATTTGTCAGAACTGGTTTGATTGGAACCAACCGGTTGTATTGAAACTAACCGGTTTTGACTACTATGGTTAACAAATCTTTATCCGTGGTCCCTTACATGTTGAAAGAATGGAACTTTTCTTGCAAATTCGGAACTATTTATTCTCCCCACCTCACTAGCAACTTTATTCTTCACACCTCACTAGCAACTTGCAAAATGACCATCATCCCGCAACTAGTGCTTATTGAGCTAGAATTGACCGGGTCCAAGCTTGAAAGCAGTGGGGAGGTACTTGTAGTCGCACTCATTTGTGTTTGAGGTAGAGCTATAGCTCACATTTGTGCCATGTGTCAAGTGTCTTTCTTGACATTAGAATTTGCATGGTTGCTAGAGCTTGGATTCCCCACAAAGGCCATAGCAATGGATGAATTAGAAGAATTTGTATTATTCATTCCACTGAAGGCTGCACTGTAAATGCTTGAATACATGCTGTTGGAGTTTGTGCTTGCTGTTAGCACTGGAAGTAAATGCTTTCTCTCGTGTTGAGATTCATATGCATGATTAGACAATCCCATCAGACTTGGGTTGCATGTCTTTGGTGGCATAGAATCATCTCTTCGCTACTTTAATGCTCATGGTGCAACAATGATGAAAGTCAATTTTACAAGTTTTAATTTTGAATCCCGAGTAGAGTAGAGTCTACCCTTTGTAAGATGAGAAGAAACTTGGCCATGTATCCTCGATGAAAGTGTTGATATTTTGGTAGGTGCGGGAGGAGCTTTCTGTAGATTTTTAATGACAAAATCAGAAATATTTCATTCACACATTTCGTCAAACACTTAGTAACCTAGAGATAACTGTCTTCATAAATTTCATAAATACATACCCACATTCATAAATTTCCAAAAGCAGAAATACTCATTGCTAAGCAAAATATGCAGCGGAAATACATAGTGGACAGCAACCCATAACTCACAGAAATTTAGGGAAATGCCAGGGAAAACCCAACGAGAGAGAGATATTATTATTTTGCTTCAGGAAAATTCAGAACAGCATCAATAACACTTTTCAGCCAAGAGAAATACCTCTTATAGCACAAAATCTGTCCCCCACAAATCTGTCTTGAAAAAACGTGCCACAGTACGTACAACTGTACTGATTTGCTGAAAGTTGACACCTTGAAATTTGTGCCACAACAGGCAGCTGTACCTTGCCTTCTGTACGGCCGTCCTTTAGAAAATTCTTCAAGGGCTGCCTCGAAAACCGTGCCCAAGCTTGCCTCGATTTTTGTGCCTCAAGAATGCTGCTGTACGGCCTGTCCTCAACAAATATCACTGCAGCAAATCAAAACAGAAATTGGCTCTTTGGGATTTGTGCCCTAGCTCTCTTGGGAATCATGCCCTTCTTGATACTCACTTTCCTCTCTCAAGCAATCTCTCAACTCAACTCCTCTCGTCTTCTCTGGTGTGTTCTTCTCACATCCTTAAGCATGTATATGTACTCTTTTCTTTTCCCAAGAAACCCTAACTTACATAACCAACTCAATCTAAGGCTATCATAAGTCTAATCTGAGGGTTCATATTTAATGCTACTCATTAATTACAAAATAAGTAATAAATGCTCATTAAATACTTTTTGGGTCCCAAAACTTAAAATCACTTTAAGTTGTAAAGTACATTCACTTTATAAAAGCACTTTATTTAAAAAGTCACTTTACAAATAAAACATATCTAGGAATTATGACTTTATGTCCCCCCCCATGACAAAACACAAAAACATAAATGAGGACATCCCTTGTTACATTTCAACACTCCCTCTTAACGAAGGATGTACTTGCTGCCATCTCCATCATCTGGTCCCATCACACTGTGCTCTGTAGGAGCTCCCTCTGAACCTAGAGCCATCCGCAACACCTGCACAAAACTCAAACTAGAAGATCTTCTCCTGGCAACCTCCCGGAACCTTGAGCTCACTTCATCTTGAGCATCGGTTTGATCAACCTGGCTGAGTCTTTTGCTAGTGCTCAGAAGAGACTTGCTCTCTTCTCTCGGAATGCAAGATTGATACCTTGGCGCCACTATAGTCTCAGAAGCCTCCTCACGCTCCTCATCCGACGCTGAATCACATATCAAAGGCTGTCTTCTCAACATATACAACCTATCCACCCGGTTATCGATCAATTGTAGCTCTACCGGGTCCACTCCCTCTCTGTAGATGAAGACATGTTCCCTCTTGAACAATACGCAATATCCTACATCCTCCAAGGCTGAGACTGAGAGCATGTTAACACTCAACCCTGGAACAAAGAGAACTCCATCAATCTCCAAGAGTCCCCCAAACTCGAGTTGGAATCTGACATTCCCAACTCCATGTACAACTCTCACCATACCACCTTCATTTACCACCTGTCGGCCAGGACCAATCTTTGTGAAGTCTGGGAATACTCACCAGATTCCCGTCATGTGGTTAGAGGCTCTGCTATCCACAATCCATCTGACATCACCTCCGAATCCTCCACTGCCGACATTGGAAACTAGGGTAACCAAAGAAAATTTCCTATCAAACTTTGAAGCAAAGTCCTCTATGGCTGCTGTAGCGGCTGTCTCAGGCCCCTTTGAGTCCTTTTCCTTCCTCTCAAGACAATGAGAGGCAAGGTGCCCCAACTGGTTACAACAATAGCATCTGACTTTACTCAAGTCCCTTCCGAAACTTCCTTTCTTCTTGCTCTTTGCCACAAGAGCAACATTCTCATCAGCTCCGTCTATCTTTTGATCACTGCTCTGAGATCTTTCTCGGATCTCCTCCTGAGTGAAATCATCCCACAGCCTGCTCCAATCTAGTAGATGCTCACGACCCACCACGCACTTCACGAAGACTTCCCAATCTTTGGTGAAGCCATTTAAGGCTATCCTCACCAACTCAGAATCCGAAATGACCTCTTCAACAGCTGCCAACTCATCTTTAACTTGAGCTACCCGGGTAAGATAAGAAGAGACACTCTCCTCCTTACCCATCTTGGTATCATGCAACTTAGCCTTCAAGGCCATCTTCCGGTTCTCGTTCTTCGCCTCGAACAAGTTCTTAAGTGCATCCCATCCCACATCTCCTTGGCAGTCTTTTTCTCAGCCAAGTGTGGGATAAGGTGATCCTTCACCCCATCCAGAATAATCCTCTGAGCTCTGGCTTCCTTGACCTCATGCAAGTCCAAAGCAACAGGATCTGCTGCAGGAACTACTACAACAGAGTTGACATAGCTATAGATTCTGTTCTCCTTGAGAACGACTGACAAACGAACCTTCCACTGCAAGTAGTTGGAAATGCCATCCAATCGATCCTCATATCTAATGCTTGCAGCCATATTCCCTGTCACAATTCAAGGAAAACAATCACACCCTTTTGTCCAAATATCACACTGTCCACTGTCACTCAGAGCCCAAGCTCTGATACCATGTAGATTTTTAACAGTGTTGATTAAGTCGGCATCGGCAAAAAGTTAGCGAGGGTCCGGAAAAAATCGTTTCAGCAAAAGTCGGCAAAAAATCGGAAAACCACGACAAACATTAAAAAATACAAAATATATTCATTTTTTTCAAAATTTTAAACATATAAAGCAACAACAACATCAGATAAACACATTGGCACATAAATATGGAGAAATCACTGATATATATGTAGTCACTAGTGGATGCCAAATAAAAATTTATACATCAATGTCGATATTGAATGATGAAGGGCCTCTCCAATACAAAATGACATAACATATATAATTATAAAATGTATCTCATGATTCATCATCATGATGGAGTCTGTAGATGTCTGATATATAATGAGTCAATGACAAATGAAACAAAACTAGCAGCTAGCTATCTAATATCAACGTCGGCCTCCACCTCTCCCCCTTTTACGAGAAAATATAAGGGGTTGTTTGTCAGGCCTGCCCCTGACAGTAGAAGGCCCTGCATCTAATAGTGGATGACCACTGGTGTGCGCAGGAGTAGATGCATCAATAAGTGTAGAAGGTTGTGCTAATGATTGCACATCACCCTCCATGATGTCTTCAGGCCACTCCTCCTCGTCCTCCTGCTCCTCCTCCCGCTCCTCCTCTCCCTGTTGCTCCTCCAAGGCCTGTTGTTGTTCAGGTTCCTCATCTATCCATGCAGGTGCCTCCTCC
>ML854905.1:0-10882 GCA_009831015.1 Picea engelmannii | reverse complement strand
GTGATGATGATGGTTGTTAAGTTGCCTCCACAGTGATTGAGGAAGACCACAAACCCTTCTCCTTCCTTCTCCACAAGCAAAAATTTAGAAATGACAAAAAAAAACTCAAAATTCGGCCTTATGCCCCGCGGGTTTGGACGTCCAACGACTTTTAGGGAAAAAGTCGCCGACTTTTATTTAAAGTCGCCGACTTTTAGTAAAAGTCGCGACTTTTTCAAAAGCATAAAAATCGCGACTTTTAAGGGAGTAAAAATCGGGAGGGGAAAAAGTTGCGAAATATCGACGATTTTTTCAACACTGATTTTTAATGACAAAATCAGAAATATTTCATTCACACATTTCGTGAAACACTTAGCAACCTAAAGATAATTGTCTTCATAAATTTCATAAATGCATATCCATATTCATAAATTTCCATAAGCAGAAATACACATTGCTAAGCAAAATATGCAGCAGAAATACACAATGGACAACAACCCATAACTCACAGAAATTTAGGCAAATGCCAGGGAAAACCCCAATGTGGGGAAACCCAACGAGAGAGAGAGATATTATTATTTTGCTTCAGGAAAGTTCAGAACAACATCAATAACACTTTTCAGCCAAGAGAAATACCTCTTACAACACAAAATTTGTCCCCCACAAATCTGTCTTGAAAATCGTGCCACAGCTCGTACAATTGTATGGATTTGCTGTAAGTTGACACCTTGAAGTTCGTGCCACAATAGGCAGTTGTACCTTGCCTTCTGTATGGTTGTCCTTCAAAAAATTCTTCAAGGGTTGCCTTGAAAATCGTGCCCAAGCTTGCCTCGATTTTCGTGCCTCAAGAATGCTGCTGTACGGCCTGTACAGATCCGTACAGTACGACCTGTCCTCAGCAAATATCACTGCAGCAAATCAAAACAGAAAATGCCTCCTACAGTACAGCCTGTCCTCAACAAATATCACTGCAGCAAGTTGAGTTGGGAATCGTGCCCTAGCTCTCTTGGGAATCATGCCCTTCTTGATACTCACTTTCCTCTCTCATGCAATCTCTCAACTCAACTCCTCTCGTCTTCTCCGGTGTGTTCTTCTCACATCCCTAAGCATGTATATGTACTCTTTTCTTTTCCCAAGAAACCCTAACTTACATAACCAACCCAATCTAATGGCTATCATAAGTCTAATCTGAGGGCTCATATTTAATGCTCCTCATTAATTACAAAATAAGTAATAAATGCTCATTAAATACTTTTTGAGTCCCACAACTTAAAATCACTTTAAGTTGTAAAGTACATTCACTTTATAAAAGCACTTTATTTAAAAAGCCACTTTACAAATAAAACATATCTAGGAATTATGACTTTATGTCCCCCCCATGACAAAACACAAAAACATGAATGAGAACATCCCTTGTTACATTTCAACACTTTCCTCTAGACAACCTTTCTTAGAAGAGAAGAAGATTCTGGAAGTCTAGGAAGATCATTGAACAACGAAAGAATACCCCAGAAGAGAAGTCGACCCACAAGGAAAAGAATAAAGTGAAATTAAGATCCCCAAAGAAGAAGTTGGCCCAGCTAGGTGACTTGAACACTATAAATAAGGGAGACGTCTAGCTCATTTGGACACACACACACAATCACTCACTCATTGAAGAAGGAAGCGCAAGTCTAAGGAGGAGAAGAAGACACAGTCTGAGGTTCTTGGTTATTCTTGGTGGTGGTTTTCTCTTGTGCGCTATCTCTCCAAGGAGGTGCGCTCTAGCTGTATAGTGGTGCTGCTGCAGCTCGTAGCACTAGCTTATGCGCTAGCCTAATGCTAGGGTTTCTTTCTTGTCTGTTGCTCTTGAGAGCTGGTGTATGGTTGGACTATTGTGGACGAAATCTATCTAAGAAAGGTTGGCTGGGTTTTTCCCCCATTTGGGGTTTTCCTAGGATAAATCTCTTGTGTTCTTTTGTCTCTTGTTTATGTTGCTATTATTGTTCAGTACACGATATATCTGTTAACGTTAAAGAAGTAAAGGAACACTGGTAACTCTATTGCTCTATAACTTAAGAAAATATAACATGGAATCAGAGTTGGTTACCTTCAAAACAGTTTGACCACTGGAAGGAAGATTGGTTGCAACAGTACCTAGCCGCTGCACTGAAATACTTTGTCAAGCTCGTTGAGCACTTGTTCCAAGGTGTTGGGACTATTTTCACCACAGAGCAGTTCACCCTACCCTAGCGCACCCCTTGCAACACTTTGGTTGCAGTTTCGTGAAAGATCAGAAATTTGAAATTTCTCAGGTTTAGGGTTTCTACCAGTGAAAATGTCAACCAATATGAAGCTTTACTAGCAGTGACAACAGGTACAAGGGGATCTTGGACATCATACACTTCGATGTATGCGGACAGATGACTATCCCATCCTTAGGCAACTTTGTATACTATGTCTTATTCATAGATGACTATTCTCGAAAGACATGGATCTACTTCTTGAAAGCGAAAGATGACGGATTTAGTTGAAAATCTCTCTGAAAGGAAGATTAAAGTCTTGAGATCTGATAATGGAGGTGAGTACACCTCAAAAGAGTTTAAAGACTTTTGCAGAGAAGCATGATTTAAGAGGAGCTAACAACTCCCTACAACCCCCAACAGAATGGGGTTGCAGAAAGAAAGAATAGATCGATTGTAGAAGCAGCCAAAACAATGATCCATGACTAGGTATTACCCATGCATTTATGGCCAGAAGCATCCAGTATAGTCCTGTATGTTCATAATAGAAGTGCTCACAAGATATTGGGGAACAGACACCTGAAGAGGTGTTCACTGGAAAGAAACCGGAAGTCAGTCACTTGAGGATTTTTGGTTGTCCAGTGTTTTAACATGTTCCAAAGGAAAAGAGAACGAAGTTGGAACCTTTAGGAAAGAAGGGCACCTTCATTGGATACACTGAGACTTCGATGGCTTACAGAATATACATTCCCGGGCAGAGACAGATTAAGATCAGCTAGGATGTAACATTTGATGAAGAGGAAGCCTTTGGAAGATCAAGGGAGTCTGACATGGATGAGGACCGAGAGGAGCAGGAGGCTCCAAGGGATGCAGTCATGGTAGACTCTACACCAGAGGAACCCATTTCAGAAGTTCAGAATGAGATGGTAGAGTTAGAGAGACCTGTAGATCCACCCAGAGTAGCTATAGTTACCAGGAAGAGACCAACTTGGCTTTGGAACACCTTGCAGGAAGCTGAAGGACATGTAGCTTTCGTAGGCTCTTTTAGAGAGAGCAAAAGACCACACAAGTTTTCCAGCTATGTGGCGTTGATGAGCAGAATCATTGATTTAGAACCTTCCACCTTTGAAGAAGCTGCTAAGAAGCAGGAATGGAAGGATGCCATGATGGAGGAGTATCGGTCCATCATGAAGAATGATGTGTGGGAAGTGATCCCAAGACCAGAAAGGAAATCAATAGTGACTTCCAAGTGGATCTACAAGATCAAGAATACTGCAGGCGACAACATAGAGAAGTACAAAGCAAGATTTGTGGCTAGAGGTTTCTCCCAGAAAGAGGGAGAAGAATATGATGAGACGTTTTCTCCAGTAGCAAAGTACACTTCCATTAGATCGATTATTGCGATTGCTTCCGCTATGGGATGGAAACTACACCAGATGGATGTCAAGACTGCTTTCTTGAATGGTGTGATTGAGGAAGAAGTGTACATAGAGAAACCACAAGGGTTTGTGATTCATGGGAAGGAGCCCCATGTGTGCAAACTGAAGAAGGCTTTGTACGGATTATAGCAGGAACCTAGGGCATGGTATGCCAAGATAGATAGCTATCTGATGAGCTTGGGGTTTACCAAGGGTGATGCGGATCCCAACCTTTACTACTGTTGAGTTTTGGTGTACCTTAGGAAGTGGTTCCCTTGTGGTTTTGAGCCTCTAACCACAAGAGGTAGATGTTGGTACCCTTGTACCTTGTACTTTATGTCTAATTTCACTTTGACATAGGAGATTTAAGTCAAAAGTGAAATTTGGTCATTTTAGCCTAAAGTGACTATTAATTCACTTTGTGGGTGAATTAGGAGACATAAAGTGTACTTAGGGAACTTAACCCAAAGTGGGTTTTGAGTTGAGATTATTGTGGGATGATCTCAACCATTGATTAGGGATTGCTTGGGATGATCCTAGCCATCCCCATTTAGGTTTCCGTATGGCTTGCTCAAGGAGGGTGCAAGGGGCGAAGAGAGGCTCATTCACTCTTATGTTCACTTGGAGAGTTTGAGAGGGAGCATGAGGATGAGGATGGAAGCAATGGAAGAGGGCAGCTTGGACGCTTCTATTTATGGAGGAGCTATGTGAGCTTGGACCCCTATTATTTTGTGGGGATGACTTTGGCTTGGAGGAGGGCACACTATAGGAGGAGGGCACACACCTAGCAGGCATGAGCTAGACGAAGGGATTCTTCATTGGTTTGTTTCATTGGAGAGGTAGCACACACGAGCACATTGTGGTGCAAGGGATTCTTCTTCGGAGCAACAAAGGTCAAGGGCGCATCACTTGAGTGAGTTTGGGAACAAGGGGAAGCTGTGCACTAAGTTTGAGCGCATTCTTCTTGGTTCCTTTGGAAAGTCTTGAGAGGAGCTTGCTTTGTATACAGGTTCCATCATATTGTATTACTTGTTGTATCTCATGCTTTAGACACCACTTATATATACTTCCACTTCACACTGGTTTTCCCCGTGGGGTTTTATCCAGGGTCTTGTTGACCAAAAATACCCGTGTCCTATTTTCATGCATGCTTAGAGTGTAGATCAACTTATTTGTGTTGTAAAGATCTAGATGAGTGTTACTTGGTTTGAGATATATTGGATGTGCTAACCACCGGTTCGAAAACACTTGCAAGGGCACCTCAAAGAACACTTAACCAATAAAAATTATGGGCAGAAAGTTACTAAACTGTTTGCTGTCCTAAAACGCAGCAAAGGATAGTTTTGGAGATTGAAACCTAGATCCATACTCAAGGTCAAAGACAGACCTTAGATGGCAGCCTCATAGTACCTCAGTTTTCTTCATGGTATCAGAGCCTTGTTGGCAAAGGCTTGCTGATTTCTAGAGCATTTTGTGGGCAGTTTTGTGACAGCTTGTTAACAGATTTTGGACAGCTTGTTGGCAGAGTTAGTGGATAGCTTGTGACGCAAGTCACCCCTCTTAGGCAACCCGCTCTCACCAGGACCTTCTTCTTCGCTGGCCCGAAGAGTTAAAGAACTCTTCCAACTCCTTACGGGAGTTCTCAATACCCATAGAAATCTCCCTTTCGGCGATCTCCCCTTTGCTTTGTCGGGAAATCGGGTTTCGCGATATCGCGAAACCTGAGTGTGCGGTTCTCGTGCTGTCCAAAACTTCGAACCCCGAACTCCGATGGCACGTGCGCTATCTCCTCGCCACGTCACCTCCTCTCACCTTTCTATCGGGAATCCCGGGATCGCGATTTCACCGTTCGCAATTCCTTTGCACCGTAAAACCCCGAATGCCGAATCCCGACTTCCCGGGATCTCGTGCCACCTGTCCCCTATCGATCAACGGCTCCGATTAAATCGGGAAATCGCCAATCACGATTTCGACAGATATGAAACTCTTGCCTCCACAACTCCGAAGACCGAATCCCGATGGGCTTTAGTCCTTCTAAGGGCTAAACCTCGCGCAACTTCTCCAATATCTAACGGCTCAGACCTGTTCTACAGTGCGCACCTCCTCCAGAGGCTAAGCTCCACGCAACTCTTCCCGATCCAACGAATGACGGGACTTCTTCATGGAATCCGACGGTTGTCGGTCTTCCTCTCATGTACGCTCCTCCTGAGGTACCCCTGGACGTGGAAATCCAACAGTCCAGATCTTCCTTCTCTGCCGATCCGACGGTTGCTGTGCTCCCTCGAGCTTCCTGTGCTTTCTTCCCAGACTTGGAGGAATCCTTCGTTCCCAAAGGCTTCTACCTTTGCGTTTTCTTTTCCTCTGATGGACCCTCAACTTGAGTCTCGCTGATACGCGTAAAAGCGCTGCCCTTCCTGAGCTTCTGTCCTCGAATCCTCAGCGGATTCTTTGACTCCTGCACTCTTGCAGAGTCTCTATACATACCCGATGCTGTCTCTCCTGAGCTTCGACGAATACTCGGACCCCTTAGGGGGTTTAGTCTTCCTCCTCCCTCTGTTGGAGAATATCGATGCCTTCCTGGCTTCCTGCTCAAGCAACCTCCTTGCTGAGTCTTTCTAGGTATTCAAAAACCCAATACAGGTCCCTCAATGGACTCTGTTTTCTGCTTCAGAACTCCAAGAGTTCTCTCCTCCTGTGCCTGCCTGCACACTTACTCAACACCCTCCCGGTGGAGTCTCTTTCCTCAGAACACTCAACAATCCTGGGTTTCTTCCGTGTAACCTATACACTTGCTCGATGCCCTTCTGGCAGAGCTTCTCAGAATCCTCGGTGATTCTGGCCTTTCACTAACTCACAACAGAGTTCCTTCCCTCGGCACCTCTTGCATGCGCTCAATGCCCACTTGGCAGAGCTCCTACAGAATCTTCAGCGATTCTGTCTGCAACTGTGTTTCTCACCCACACAACCCTTGCCTCTTGAGGTATTCAACAACCTCAAAGGTCCTCTTCTCCTGAGTTGATGATCCCAGTCCTATGCCTTAGCACGTCTTTGTCTGACTCCCCAGAGTTCAGAAGTGCACTCTTGCACTGGTATTCAGAGACCGCAGCACTCTGTCACGCCCTCATGGCATGAAACCTCAAAGACCTCACCTGAAATCAAAACAACCCCTGCAGAATGCATCCAAATAACATACACTCACAACATATTCAAAGAACACATACAAACATACATATAAGACAGAATAATGCAGGAAAAACTGCTTTGGTTATATTAAAAATGGCAATGCCTGTATTTTACAAAGTGTTCTCGAGCTCTCTCGACTCTTCTCTTCTGCTCTACATGCATACTTACTCAAAATGAGATCTGAATATCTCTTTTACCTGAGGGGCTCTTAGCGCTTCCCTCCAGGATTTACCTACTCTATTAAATTACAATCAATGGGTTGTCTAGTCCAGGATCTGGAACTAGAGCTCAGCCATACAACACATTAAATGCCTATCTTATCTACAGCCTGCGCAAAGGCATGGCTTCCATGGCTCAACAACCTAAGCACATTTAATTACATTCATTTTAAATTCAAATGAAGCTGCGCCTCTCTTTTAGCATATAAATACATGCGCGCTGACGTGGCTGGCTGGCTGGCTGGCTGGCTGACAGACATGGAGCGATGCTCCTGCATCAGCTTGTGGGCAGAATTGTTGGACAATTGTAGGGCTGTTTTGTGGACACGTTTAGACAACCTTACTTCCGCTTGTGTGTCAAGTGGTGAGGCTGAGTTCTTTTGCAGTTTTTGCATCAGTGTGAGCATCAGTATAGGACCTTGGTGAGAGACCAAGGAGAGGATCTTTGGTGAGATGCCAAGACCTAGAGACCTTTGGTGAGATGCTGAGGGAGAGATCTTTGGTGAGATGCCAAGACCTAGAGACCTTTGGTGAGATGCCGAGGGAGAGATCTTTGGTGAGATGCCAAGATCTAGGTGATCTCAGGTAGGTGGAGATGGACTTCCATCTAGAGATCAGGCAGGTCGGTAGATCTGTGTCAGGGCAGGTTGAGCAGATCGGTGTCAAGATGAGCAGATCAGGGACAGAGGCCACTTTGATGGGAGGGTACAACCATACTCACCTAGGCTGGGACGAGATTGATTGGTGAGAAACACTTTCCTCCGTAAGAGCGAGTGTTGAGTTTTGGTGTACCTCGGGAAGTGGTTCCCTTGTGGTTTTGAGCCTCTAACCACAAGAGGGAGATGTTGGTACCCTTGTACCTTGTACTTTGTCTAATTTCACTTTGACTTAGGAGATTTAAGTCAAAAGTGAAATTTGGTCATTTTAGCCTAAAGTGACTATTAATTCACTTTGTAGGTGAATTAGGAGACATAAAGTGAACTTAGAGAACTTAACCCAAAGTGGGTTTTGAGTTGAGATTATTGTGGGATAATTTCAACCATTGATTAGGGATGGCTTGGGATGATCCTAGCCATACCCGTTTAGGTTTCCTTATGGATTTCTCAAGGAGGGCGCAAGGGGTCAAGATAGGCTCATTCACTCTTATGTTCACTTGGAGAGTTTGAGAGGGAACATGAGGATGAGGTTGGAAGCAATGGAAGAGGGCAGCTTGGGCGCTTCTATTCATGGAGGAGATATGGGAGCTTGGACCCCTATTATTTTTTGGTGATCACTTTGGCTTGGAGGAGGGCGCACACCTAGCGGGCATGAGCTAGACTTGAGGGATTGCAGATTGGTTTGTTTCATTAGAGAGGTAGCACACAAGAGCACATTGTGGTGCAAGAGATTCTTCTTCAGAGCAACAAAGGTCAAGGGCACATCACTTGAGTGAGTTTGGCAACAAGGGGAAGAGGTGCATTAAGCTTGGGTGCATTTCTTCTTGGTTCCTTTGGCAAGTCTCGAGAGGAGCTTGCTTTGTATACATGTTCCATCATATTGTATTTCTTGTTGTATCTCATGCTTTATACACCACTTGTATATACTTCCAATCCACACTGGTTTTCTTCGGGGGGTTTTATCCAGGGTCATGTTGACCAAAAATACATGTCCCCTATTTTCATGCATGCTTAGAGTGTAGATCAACTTGTTTGTGTTGTAAAGATCTAGAGGAGTGTTACTTGTTTTGAGATATATTGCATGTGCTAACCACCGGTTCAAAAACACTTGCAAGGGCACCTCAAAGAACCCTTAACCAATAAAAATTATGGGCATAAAGTTACTAAACTGTTTGCTCTCCTAAAACGCAACAAAGGACAGTTTTGGAGATTGAAACTTAGAGCCATACTCAAGGTCAAAGACAGACCTTAGTTGGCAGCCTCATAGTACCTCAGTTTTCTTCAACTACAAGGTTGAGAATGGTTGCTCGCTGATCTTGGTTCTATATGTGGATGACTTGTTTCTAACAAGAGATGAGAAGCTCATAGTTGGGTGCAAGAGGGATCTCACTTCGGAGTTCGAAATGAAGGATCTAGGTCTGATGCATTATTTCTTGGAATTGGAGGTGTGGCAGAGACCAGATGAGATTTTCCTTAGTCGAGGAAAATATACTATCGAGATCCTGCAGAGATTCAGGATGATGGACTGCAAGTCCATGGCCACATCTATGACGATAAATCTGAAGCTCTCGAGTGATTCATCTTCAGATTTGGTGGATCCCACGATGAACATACAACTGATTGGATCCTTGATGCTTTGCAGTAAACATCTCAAGTCAATACATGGTTGAACTGGAACATGTACATTGGATGGCAGCAAAACATATGTTGAGGTACCTACCTGGTACGATTGGATGTGGATTGAGATATGTCTCGGATGGAGATGTGAAGCTGCAGGGTTATACAGACTCTGACTGGGCAGGGAGTGCAGTGGATCGGAAAAGCACATTCAGATGCTGCTTCAGTTTGGGATCATGTATGATCTCATGGTTAAGCAGGAAGTAGACATCAGTGGCATTCAGTACAACAAAGGCAGAGTAAAAGAGCATATCGTGGCTAGTGTGGCAAGCTGCGAAGCAGTGTGGCTTCGAAAGTTGCTTACAAGGATATTTCATCTAGAGTTGAAGCTAACTTTGATACATTGTGACAATCAAAGTTGCATGAAGCTTTAAGAAAATCCTGTCTTTCATGACAAGTTAAAGCACATAGAGATCAAATATCATGACATTTGAGACATGGTGCAGAGAGGAGCAGTGGAGCTCCAGTACATATCCACGTATGAGTAGATAGCGAACATTCTCACCAAGCCTCTAGAGTGAAGTATGAGTACTTTAGAGACAAGCTTGGTGTGATGCCAAATGTTCACCCTCGTTGAGAGGGAGGTGTGATGTTTGTCCTCCAGTCGGCTAACCCCTCTGGCCAAGGGTTCCCTAGATCAGTCATGTGAGGTGATTGAGGGGGTATTGCATTGTCGGATGCAAGGGAGAGAAGAAACATCACAACATAGTTGTGAGACTACGACGGTGACTGTGTGTCATTGGACAATAACTGTGTGCTACTACGGTGGTTGTGTACCACTGGCAGTGATTGTGTATCACTGGACAATAGCTGTGTGCTACTACAGTGGTTGTGTATCACTGGCAGTGATTGTGTATCACTGGACAGTAGCTGTGTGCTACTACGGTGGTTGTGTACCACTGGCAGTGATCTTGTATCACTGGATAATAGCTGTGTGCTACTACGGTGGTTGTGTACCATTGGCAATGATTGTGTATCACTGGACAATAATTGTGTACTACTATAGCAGTGGTTGTGTACCACTGGGAGTGATTATGTATTACTGGACAATAATTTTGTACCACTATAGCAGCGGTTGTGTACCATTGGCGGTGGTTGTGTACCACTGGCGGTGGTTGTGTACCACTAGACAGTAGTTGTGTACTACTATGGTTTGGCATTAGATTGGATGCCATTGTAGTAGCTGTGTGCTACTAGATGATTGCCATGGAGACTACCAAATCGTTTGAGAGTAGTTGTGTGCTACTAGTTGATCGCAACATAGTTATAGAGACTGTGACGAGTGATTTGAGCTACCGATGGCTGTAAGTTTTAAACCTGCGAAGTAAATCAATGCATATAGATTCTTAAGCAATACAGAAATTAATCAATGGCTCATACACAGAATACACAGAGATTTTTACCGGAAACCCTCAACTGGGAAAACCTTTCTTATTTTCATTATATCGAATTTCACCATTCGCCATACAATATATACAATGTTTTTAGGTATTTCGTAGATACCAAAACCCTAATCCCTTAATCCGGGA
>ML854904.1:49461-62463 GCA_009831015.1 Picea engelmannii | reverse complement strand
TTGATGACGTCTTGCCCTATTTGAACTTTTGTTTGGTCTAAAAGTTGCGGCTGAGTCATCCATTGATAGCCATAGAGGTGTTAAGCAATTTCATTGGCTCAATTAGCAAAACGTTCACCTCTTTGTCTAGCTAACCTAACCCTGACTAGCTAGTGACGTCACACTTATTTTGATCTCTTGTTTGGTATAAGACATTGTGATTTTGTCATATAGCATTTGGCATTGAAGTATAGATTATTTTCATTGGCTTAGTGTGCAAAACGTTCACTTCTTTGCCTTTCAAAACAACTTAGAAATAGTGCTGACGTCACCCTCAATCTGCATAGTGACGCAGCAACAATATTGGTGTATGAGCACATTTATTGCATTGTGACATAACAAGGACTGATTGTATACATTGAATGCAAGTATCACTTTGTATTTATTGAAGAAGTATTATAAGCCTTTGTCTTTAATTGCAATCATTGACTTCGTCAATAATTACATTTATTATTGCTCATATGTGTTAAAGATAGTGATTAATATCTTGAAGTACTAACCACTGTATGCACATTTTAGTTTTATTTGCCTTGTCTCGCAAATAGGTGCCTTTCTCAGTGGAATACCTTCATCTTTGACTATCCATTTGGCAGTAATCTGTGAAGGGAAAGCTTACCTAAACCTTTGAGCCTTAAACCCTTGACCCTTTTCCTTCAGAACCCCAGATTACTAGGGACGTCTCCCTTGGGATTAGCCACCCAGAATAGAAAGAGCTCCCCATCGAGGTGACAGTGGGTGGGGAAGCTCCTGTTACGCCAGTTTGAGCCTTGCCTTCAAGCTACCTAAACCTTTCCTACAAACTATGAGATAACACACCTCATCCACTAACATGACTTGGATTTGATCTTTTTCGGAAACATCCCATTTCCAGTGGACACTAGCCCAATAGGACGCCCTGTCACTTCCTCCAAACTTGCCTTGCAGATTTGTACAATGTCTGTGAGCACTTGACTAGGTAGAAAGGGTTTTATGCACATATTTAATAAAATTGATGATTGGCTGTGATTGGCATTGCTATGATCCCTGTGACTTATGAGCCCATGGAGGGCATATTTGTTGATGTGTTGGATCATACCTGACGGACAGGTACCATATTGGACAGGTAAACATGGGGAGATGGTTAGTTCAGACCTCCATGGGGCTGAAGATCCCACCAGATGGCTGTTGAGACCCCAGCAGGGGGCAGAGGTAAGACAGAGGGGTTTTCACCAGAGAAGAGGAGGAAGTTCCATAGAGGCACCCTGGCAAAGCCTCACCTGGGGGGGGTTGTGCCCTCTCCACTGGAAAGTTGGCCTTGGAAAGACCATGACATCACCCAGGATGCCCATGACATCATCTAGCATTGTGGACATTTTGGGGAGGTAGTTATGGCAGTGTGGCACGTGTAACAGCTTGGAGAGGCCCAAGGAGGCCTAACGTTTTTCTCCAGGAGGCCAATGTTGCCCTAAAAAGGGATAATGTCACCCTAGAAAGGGCATGACGTCTTACTTTTTCTTGATTAGTGTTTGATTTATGACATTTAATGTAAAAACAATATTATTTGGTATTTTGGCCTTGTCGGCCTTTTGGTGACCTAAATTTTATTAAGGTCACTTGGTATTTTATAAGTAGAGAGATGAAACTCTCATTTTGGATCATCATCTTTCACTCACACTTAGTGAGGTCTGAAATTTGCGCCCTACATTAGGGTTTTTGCTGAAAATTGATGCGCACTCGTTGAAGGAGTCTCTTTCTTGGCTATTTTGGCATTTTCATGGTGGAAGGTTTACAACTAGGGTTTGGCTATATGAATGCTTGATGGATGTAAGTGAATTTCTGCAAACACTTCTTTATTGAATGGTTATGGTAATTTTTACTTGCATTTTGTTATTATAATTTGTTGGATTAAACCCTTGGGGACAAGCACATGTTGGCGTCCTTGGTTCATGTCCCTACTAAGTTAAGCTAAGAGCCATTTTGATTTGCTAAAGTTAGATAGTGCCTTGTCGTAGAAACACTCTACTTCTACTCTTCTAGCCTAGCCGTTTTATTCTTGTCAATGAGTCGAGGAAGGAGGAAAACGCACTAAGGCCTAGGGTTTCTACACCTTAGTAAGCCGTTTTCCCCTAGGGTTTAATTGATGAATCCTTGCCTTAGAAACACTTCATCATTAAACTCTATTTTCCTTAGCCATAACGTTTATTACTCAAGCTAGTTGTTTTTATCTTGTTAATGAGCTAAAGAAGGCGGAGAAATCACTAATGCCTAGGGTTTCTACACCTTAGTGAGCCTTTCTCCTCTAGGGTTTCATTGTTGAGGCCTTGCCTTAGAAACAATTCAACATCTAACCCTCTTGTCTTTATCCATATCACTATCATCACGGCCCTTCAACTTTTGCAGTGATTTTTGACTCCATTTGCCCTAATAAAACATTGATCTAAGACTTCCTATGTTGAGTACCTTGATCACACACAACTTCTAAATATTCTTGAACAATCATTAACTACTTCTAAACCTAGCTTAGACTAACATTCGCTAACCCTATTGCTGCTATTATCTACTTGTGTTATACTTATACCTTGCAGCATTCATTATATCTTTAAAATCAATTGAAAGATTGGCTAAAGAGTTGCTTCTAGTATTGTTACATTGATTTCCATTCATCATTGTGAAGTTTCTTTACCATTTATTGTGAAGTGATATTGTGTAATCATTTCTATTGTACATTGTTGACTTGCTTCATCGATATTTTCTATCAAATTGCATTACATCAAAAGTCCTTAATTATATGAAGTACTAACCAAGCAAGTGATCTTGCGCATGTATAGTTTCCTTGTTGCTTTGTCTCGGGCAAGTACACTTTTGGGTTATTACTTATCTTTATTGGCTGATTAGCCTGGACTTTTTGAATGGTGGTGACTAGTGAGGGGTAAAATATCACTTATCGTTTTAATCCTTTGCCTTCTCAAAACCCCAGGTCACTGGGGACGTCTCCCCTGGGCCTACCACCCTAAACAGAAAGAGCTATCTCATTTAGGTGACAGTGGTGGGATAGTCTCAGTTTCGGCAGTTTCCCTTTCTTCTATCCATCTTTTACCATAACTACAAAGTGTGCAATAATAGGGCCCCACCACAAGGAGGAGAGAGCAGCAACAGTGGGTAGAAGAGAGACATGAGCACAGTGAGATGCCTTTCTTGTGGAGAGATGGGTCACGATGCAGGACAGCGTCCCAAGAAGAAGAAGAAGCAACAGGATGTGTCAGCAGCGATAGCAGAGGAGATAGAGTTCAGTGATCAGTTTGCGAGAGAGTGTGCATTCGTGACTACCTTGTCGGCTATTACACCATCCAGCATTAGATGGGGAGACAGATTTGATGAGGATTGACTGACTCACAACAGTGATTCAGAGGAAGATGAGACTCAGTGTACCTGGACATCTTCACAGTGGGTGACTGGTCAACCCAGTATAGCTTTAGTTTCAAAGCAGCCGAGTATAAAGAGAGTTGGCGCTACAGCTTCAGAGCATCAGAGGTTGATGAGGAGGAGGAGCAGGGAACCACGGAGGCTTGAGCCTCACTTAGCTTCTGAGACAAGTATATGAGGTTTTTGGATCCACTTCAAGTGAAAGTGACTTGGCGAGAGGCCAAGTGGATGACTCTTGGTGAGATACCAAGAGAGGGAGACTCTTGGTGAGATGCCAAGAGAGTGACTCTTGGTGAGATGCCAAGAGTAGGTGGAAATCCTTGGTGGGAGACCAAGATAGAGATCTTTGGTGTGATGCCGAGATAGGTGATATTGGATAGATGGAGAGTCAGTTCCATTTATAGATCACACAAATTGAGTAGATCTGTGACAGAGTCCACTTTCAGTGATCAGGGTACAACCATACTCAACTCCATAGGAAAATAAATTTCCCCCACGCATGACCTCATCTCAACATCCAATGGTGGATCACCCAATATCCGATCCTCCTCATGCCGAGGTGTTTTCCTGGCTGGATCCTCACAAGTATCACTACTATGGTGAAATGTTGAGTCCTCAACACTGTATGATTGGGAAACTTAACCACATGCGTTATCATCCCAACCCTCCAGTAGTCCATCTGATGCCCATGAGTCCTGGGACTGGTCTGATGAGGCATCTAAGGCCACATCCTCACACACATCCTCCTCATCACTATCGTACTGCACCTCAATGTAATGCACTCTCCCTTTACCCCTGCATCTGTGATCCATCTCCCAAATCTCTTTGTAACTATGGCAAAGTTCTCTGGTCCTAATTGTTGTAGACTCAATATGTGCTCCCTTCAATCTGCTAGCATGTGGTGATGTATCTACTTCCCTGACTTCTTTGGCTATGTTTTCCTTTGGTATTCTACTCCAATAATTGACTTCTTCCATCTTCTTGGCCCATAATGCAACCTCATCTTTGCTCCACCTAGGATTTTTGATGGATACAAACTGTTGGAATGTTACTTGAGCCCTGAATGTCTCACTAAGGGCTTGATATTCCTCATCACAACATATGATATCCTCTCCAAAATACATTTCTCCTCTAGATCATCAATTTTTATCACAGGCTGGCGAAGGACTTTCGCTCTGATACCATTGTAATGTTCCCAAACAGATTTACTTCGAACATGTTACGTTTTTATGGTTTTTTGGTTGTGGTATTTTGTCAAACAATTTGTGTGTTTGTCTTCTCAAATGTGCTAGGATGGTTTTATTGAGTTTTGCAGCACATAAATGATAGGAGCATAAAAATAATGGATACACAACAAGATGCAATACTAAGTAACACAGGAAATATCCATAAATACCTCATCTGAGTTTTATTTAGATATATAGCTAACCTCATACAAAGTAGAGAAGATCTAGAATACATATAGCAGAATAATGTATGTGGCTGATAGTGCCTCCAAAATACAAAAGAATGGAATAGATATGAACTCCCAAGAGCCCTCCAAGATGAATACAAAAGATCTCCAAGAGACAACTTGTTCTCTTGCTATGATGTGTTGCCCTCTCTAGCAAGTGCGCCCTTTCTGGCTGTAGCAAGCTAAGCAAAATTCGGCCTCTATGAATCTGGCCTCCAAAATCCTGTAAAAACTTTCCAACTGGTATATCGGGAGGTATATAAAACATATGAAGAGATGCCTCAGTCGAAACTCCAGATCTAACCCTCCAACTCAATGTGGCCTCACTGAACAATGTGCCCCTCTTCAGAAATCCAATCCATGGTCATAAAAAAATAATAAGCAAGAGAAATATACCAATGGTGAGTGAGAAATGGTGCCCTGGGCCTAGAAAACACTCCAGAGAAGAGATTTGAATCATATCTCACTTCTTCTCCACCAAACGAACTGATCTCCTCCCAACAATGCACCCTACCTGTAGAAACCCTTATGAAATGCACCTTGTCTCCTTCTTCCTTGTAGGAATGAAACCTGTAGCTGAATAGAATGGTGAAGTAGAATGGTGAGGGAGGAATCTTTCACCTCCTTGGCCAAGCTTGGATCAAGAACAGGGAATTTTTCACTCCCTTCTTGATCTCTAGGGTTTATTTAGTCAAAACTCTCAAAACCCCCAAGTACCATGGGATCTGTAGCTAAGAAGCCAGACATCAAAATATCAATCAAGATCATGAAAGAATAGAAGTCCCTATCTCTCTTTTATACTCATGTTCACCTTTTCTCTCCAAGTAACTTTTAATTTACCTTTTAATATTTCTTCATAAAATCACTTTATCAGTTAATTAACCTTTTTTCCTCTTAAAAGTGATTAATTTTCCCTTCTGGCTTCTCCAACCACTGAAAGTCACTTTTCATCATCTTATCCTATAGAGTTTTTCCTCCCAATTTCGATGAGATATTATACCAAGGGGTTTCTTCAAGTATTATGCCCAAAATGACCTCCTTAGTGAATTTAATTAAAATATGCTCCATAATAACTCAAAATTATGGAAATCGTCGAAATGCAACGAAACCAAAGACAAGTTGTGCAAAATGGATCCTAACAACAAATAAAGGTAAATAAACCAAGTTGGGCCCTACAAAACCCCTCCAAACCCTTCGATATATCTAATGTCATAATCTCACCCCTCTGACCTGGTGAACTCAAGCCTCCTAAAGTGAATCTCACTGCATAATAAGGGAATGCAAAAATGGGAACATTACAATCAAGAAGCAAACCAAGTCATCATATCACCCAACACTCATCATCAAGGGTGCAACGACCTTCATACAATGTGCAACGTCCTCCATGAAGTGCGAGAGGAGCATCAAAACGACCTCCAAAGGACCATCTCAAGGGGTGCATCATCATCAAGCAAGGGCTCAAAGAATCAAGTGAGACCAAAAATTATGGATACAAGAGTCATTAGAATCATAAAATTAAGTCACAATCTATTACAATAGCCACATAAGGAATTCAAATTTGGTATCTTCTTCAAACTTCACACTAACTCAAGACTTTATGCAATTTTCCAACTTTAGGTATGGGAGGACCATCACAAGACCCTATTAGGTGTGCCAGTGCCCAAGTAGCGGAGTAGTTGCTGAAAAACACATCAAAGTGTGAGTATGAATGAGTGGTATGACATGGGGTTTACTTCATGGTCATGGTGTCATTGACATGCAAGGCCGCATGTGCTGTTCATCTCCATGAGCACCTTCATAGAGGGAGCACTTGGAGCACTGAGTTACCCTTTCCTCGACATTGTTTCTTTCCACCCCTATCTTGCCTTTGGATATTCTTTAATTTCTTTACAATCCCCCTTTCAGTTTTATGCATTTATTACATCGAGATTCAAATCGGGCCTTTCTTTAGATATGCATTCAGTGCATTAAGACTTGGGGTTGATGGTTGTTATCCTCGATATCTAGGGATAACTAGGAGATCATGTCTCGAGGCCCACAAGTCCTAGACATGAAGTGTCGAGAGCTAGATTGACCTGAGCATGGCCCTGGAGGGCCCATTCTTCTTCTTCTTCGCCAGACTTTTCCTATCAGCAACGACAACTTCCATCACCATCAGCTTGGACTTGCATCGGAGAAGACTCTTGCTCCATGAGGTAATTGGTCCAAGGTATCATGGTATGTGTCATGTTTGATCATTACAACCTTCTTATATATGCATTAGGTTCCTTTCATTTCTGATGACTACTTGGATCTTACACTAATCCACTTGACCATTGTTGGGGTGATTGATGGGGTGACTTAGCAAGCTTGTATTCATGGGTTTTGGTTAGCCACCAAGGGGGGATTTGCAGAGCCATCATCCGCTCCCACCATTTTATCATTTTACATCTTGTCTCCCATTCATCCATTCCCATTCCCCTAGTCTGGCCATTAAGATGACCTTTCAGGGTAACACTTTGTCTTGTGGGAAGAAGGGGCTAAAGGCCAGGGGGGTAAAAGCAGCTGGTAAAAGATAAAAGCCATAAGAAATGAAACCTAGAGATGCTTCGCCCAGGGATCCCCGAGAAGGCAATAAAAGGCCTCTCGATAAGAAATTAAAGGGACCCTAAGAAAAATAATAAAATAAGACCTAACCAAGAGGATGGGAGGTCTCATCACAAGCCGGCCCATTATGTTCATTGTTACCTAGCAGTATGACATTGCCATCATCTGGTCACCACGCCAGGGCAGTGACCTTTGGTTGCATGGCCAAGGGAAAGGGGGTCTCATCACGAGCCAGCCTTATCATTTCTGCGAAAGTACCAGTGGTTAACACTGTCAACTCTAGTCACCACGCCAAGGCAGTGTCCTCTGGTCAGACCTTGAAGTAAAAAAGAAAGAAAAGAATAAATGAAAAAATAAAGGCAATAAAGGGGCTTGGAAAAAATGCATCCATGACAGGGACAACTCGCCTCCTACAAAGGCACCCACAGACAACACCTGCCCCTGGTCTTACTATCACTGGACATCCCTAGACCATATCACCTCGTAAAACATGGCTTGAATGATCCTCTGAGGAAACTTTCCCTTTCTTGTGGGTATTGGCCCAATAGGTTATTCTGTTGGTTTCTTCAGCTTTGTATAGCAGATATGTGTAGTGTCTTTGAGTTCTTAGATGATATGCTAGGGATTTCATGCATGTATTTGATAAATTTAATGATGAAATATGATTAACATTGCTATGATCCCGAGGACTGATGAGCCCATGGAGGGTGTAGTTTTTGATGTGCAGGACCATACCCGACGGACAGGTGCCAGAGGATCGGTACACATGGGGATATGATTAGCTCGGACCTCCATGGGGCTGAAGAGCCCATCAGATGGTTGCTGGGATGGCAGAGACAGGACGACGTTGTGATGAGCCATTGTACGAGGAAGAAGAAGGAGGTCCCTACCCAGGACAATTTGGCAAAGCCTGGCCTAGGGGGGATCACCCACTGCAGATGGGACGATTGCTTTTGATGGACAGGACATCACCTGAGGAAGCTGAACGTTTTCTGGAGCATGTGGCAGTGTGCTGGGATCATTTGGCATGTGTGGCAGCTTGCAGGAGCCCTAAAGGGGCTAACGTTCTGCTTCCTGGATGCTGAGCTTGCCAAAAAAGGGCCAACGTCTCCCTCAGAGAGGCTTGACATCTCCTTTTTTAGGTCATATTATGACAATTTCTAGCATTTAATGTAAAACAGTGTAAATCTTAAAAGTCAGCCTTGTCGGCTGTTTTAATGACCTAATTTTAAAATTAAAGGTCATTTGGATGATATAAATAGAGGACGTTGCCTCTCATTTTCACATAACACAACTCACTCTCTTGTGAGAGATACATTTTTTTCTTTTGTCTTGGTATTATTGCTCTTGGAAGTGAGGCGCAACTCTTGTGGAGGATTGTTCTTGGCATTTTATGGTGTTCTCTTTCATTGGAAAGTTTACAACTAGGGTTTGATAAGCTCTCTTCATGATTTGTAAGTGTATTGCTCATGCAAAACTTCTTAATTGAATGGTTGTAGGTTAAATCTCTTGCATTTATTGTTACATTGTTGTTATATTGCTTAATCATTGAAACCCTAGGTAGCAAGCACACAAGTAGGTCCTTGCTACATGTCCCCATGATTGAGAACTTGTTTTAGCCATTGATTAAGGAGGATATAGCCTAGTCATTGCTACACTAGTTCCCCTTTTTCTGAGTTAGTTTTTAAACATAAGTTGAATAAAGAAGACGTCTTAGGCCTAGTTAAATCTACACCTAGGGTTTTGACTTTTAGGGTTTGAAGGGTCTTGCTCTTGCAACACTTTTCACCCTTAGATTTATGTTTTGAAGCTAGTCGTTTTGCCAAGGATATCTAAAGAAAGAGGGAGGAGCATGAGGCCTTGCTTAAGCAACACCGGAATGAGCCTCCTCCCCTTAGGGTTTTGATTCTAGGGCCCTGCCATTGCAGCACCATAGAGCCTAACTCTCTTGTCTTTAGATTTAGATCTTCCTGAGTCTTGCCCTTGTTTCTGACTCCATAATACCCTAAGGCACTGGTCTAACTCTCCAACGTTGAGCTTGTTGTGCCAAAACAAAACTTTCAAAACTCTCAAATTTGAAACCCTAACTAACCCTAACGTCTACTAAACCTAGATTGATGATGATGTCATGCCTTGTTTGAACTCTTGGTTGATAGAAAACGTTGTGGCTAAGTCATCTAATGATAGACATTGATGTGTAGATAAATTTCATTGGCCTATTTGCAAAAACGTTCACCTCTTTGCCTACCAAACTAACCCTAGAAGAAGGCTGACATCACCTCTGGTATAGTGACGAAGCAACCTTTGTATATGAGCATTTAATGATATTTAATGCATTGTGTTAATTCAAGGATTAATCATTTCTATTGGATGCTATATCATTTCCAGTGTTTATTGACAAGTAATATTATAGGCCATTGTCATCATTGCAATCATTGACTTCGTCAATAATTACTATTATTCATGCTCATGTATATTAGATATTGATAGTCATTGATAAATGAAGCATCAACCACTATTTGCATGTATTAGTTTTATTGTTGCCTTGTCTCGCAAACAGGTGCTTCTTCTGTGGTATTTCTTCATTCTTGACTATCTTCTTGGCGATAATCTGTGAAAGGAAAAACTTGCCTTGATCCTTTAAACCTTTGCCTTTCAAAACCCTAGATTGCCAGGGACGTCTCCCTTGGGTTTAGCCACCCTAAATAGAAAGAGCTCCCCATCGAGGTGACAGTGGGTGGGGAATCTCCTGTTACGCCAGTTTGTCCCTTACCTTTTAGCTGCTTGGCCTAAACTACAAACTGAGCGATAACATTTTGGCGCCATTGCCGGGGAACACTGAGTCAATCTTCTTCAACGACAAATCTTTTGGTAAGCCTTGCCTCAAAGACATTTTCTTACAATCTTACCTGGCGACTCCACTAAGACTTTTTCCCCCTATTCTTTGGTAGTTTCAGGAAAACTATCTGGCGACTCCATTGATGACGAAGCCAACAATAACTTCACAATGGGATCCCAGGAGCTATAAACCTTTAGACATGAGCAAAATCCCAGGATACCCAAGACAAATGCCCCCTATCTCCAAGAGATGGCTCCCCAAATTCACTGGTGGCAATAGGGAAAGAGCTGACTTTCATATGAATGAATTTTATTCTTACTTTATATTCCACCCTGTCGATGATGATGCTGAAGATGTAGTGATGAAACTTTTTTCAAACACTCTTCATGGAAATGCTAAGAAGTGGTATGATAACCTTCCTAATGCTAGCATCACCTCCATGAACCAGTTGGAAGAAGTCTTTCTTGAAGAATGGGGCATTCAGTCAGAAGACATCTCAGTACTACTAAAAAATTTTGAGCATATAAAACAAACTGAGAATGAAACCCTATTCAACTTTCAGAATAGGTTTGAGCGCACTCTGTATCAGATTCCTGCAAGCCATTGTCCTGAAGAAGAGTATGTTGTCCATCTTTATACCCATGCGATCTTGGCACACCTAGGTTTGCCCCTCCGTAAAAGGGCCCCAAAGACGCTCAATGAAGCTTATGGCATGGCTAAGGAAATTGAACAAAACATCTTCTCATCCGGGATAAAGGACCTCTTCACCTCAGGAACTCTTACTATGGAAAGTTTGTATTCCCATGAAAACCTCGCTGATGATTTCCAAGAAGAAGGGAAGCAGACCATCATTCAACATAGGATGATTGAAGACATGGTTGAGGAGATGGAACCTAAGCAAAATGATGAAGTATCAATGTGTGCCCCTCCTTCTGATGAAGCAATCCAAGAGCTCTTTTCTCCTGCACAACAAAAAGAAGATGAGGTTAGTTGCGTTCCATTTCAAGATGCCAATTTCACCTTGTTCCTTGATTTAGAAAATGAAGGAGAAAAGAAAGCTTTGAATGAAGTTGATGGTCCTTGCTGTGCAATCAAAGATAAAGAAGCAGTCCATGAGGATGAAACAATGACACATGTTGAAAACATCGAAGTCCTCGAAGTTCCTGCGCAACAAGAAACAGTAAGTTACCCTCCTTTCCTAGTTTTTGATAATACTTTACCTTGCGATGAAAAGGAGGAGGAGGATGAATTTTAAATGTTTCAAACCCTGCATGCTATGACACAGATAATGACACTATTGATAACATTGATGAGTTCATACATGTCGGGAGACGTAGGTGGGATATAGTTGGTTACGACTTGGATCCCATCTATGACACTGAGAGTCATTTCCAGTTGTTTCCCTTGCAATTGTCACAACAGATTACTTCCGACCGATGGCAACAAGGAGATGAGGTTTTCACTTGTACCTTTCAAAAAACCAAGGATGACCTAGTACCTCATTCTTCTGATAATTTTCAATCCTACCTTGAGATTTTTGATGAGTACCCTTCTGAGCATTTTGACTCTTGTTATCAAGATGATTTTCAACCACCACTTTGCTCAGATTTTAATACAAGTAAGGGAATTGTTTGCCTAAAGAAGGTTTCTCATGACTTTTCACCCCAACCACCTGTTATTACTTTGCCATGCTTTTCCATTAAAGGTGTAGTTGGGAAGTACCTTTTTTATGTTGAGTTTCCTCCTGGGCAAACCCTAGACTCCAAGGATTGGTTGGGTAATGCTAGTTCCAATCAGTTTTTCAACTTTCCCTTGATAGTTTGCCAGTCGTCTGCTAAAACTTTGTCGATTCCTTCCTTGATTTTAGAGTGTGAGGATGTCCTAGGTAACCAGTCTACAGGCCCTTTGAGTCGGTTTTCTGAACCTTGTATTTTTCATGACCCTTTCTTGGATAGGATTGAATACTTTTCTCAGAGATGGACTTGGCAGGATTTTCTCCCTCCCACTCGCCTCCATGAGTTAGATTCTGACTTTCCCGATGATGTGATGTGAATTCTAACTCATGACATTTTTGTGCTTGATTTATCACTGTTTTGGTTTATGATGAAGCACAAAGGCAAGTATCAAGGAACGTTGTTGGATTGGCTTCATTAGTTGTTTGACTACACCAACATGTAGCCAACAAGTAAGTACAGGTGAGTGTTTTACTTTCTATTTGCATTCATGATTACTATGTATACATTGTATTATTGTGCGGGGTGGCAATACCACCCCACCTTTTGTCGTTGATGCTTTCTTGTCAAGTGTGAGCAGGTCTGCAGGTTTATGCCAGAGATGTTGAGGTTCTCATGCGCTCTACGGTGAGCACATGTCCCTGAGTTGGAGCCAGATGTTATCCCCGATATCTAGGGATAACTAGGAGATCATGTCTCGAGGCCCACAGATCCTAGACATGAAGTGTCGAGAGTTGGATTGACCTGAGCATAGCCCTGGAGGGCCCATTCTTCTTCTTCTTCGCAAGACTTGTCCTGTCAGCAGCGGCAGCTTCCATCACCATCGGCTTGGACTTGCATCGGAGAAGACTCTTGCTCCATGAGGTAATTGGTCCAAGGTATCATGGTATGTGTCATGTTTGATCATTACAACCTTCTTATATATGCATTAGGTTCCTTTCATTTCTGAT
>ML854904.1:38529-48566 GCA_009831015.1 Picea engelmannii | reverse complement strand
AAGGTCAGATCTTTGCTTGTGCTTCTACATCTTGAATATATTGTGATCTCCATGTGTTGATGAATCTTGTATTCACTTAATAACTCAATAAATTAGTAGTAGTTAGTGATTCCAAGAAAGAATTTGGCTTGGGATCATTACAGGGATTTAGGGCCTGGCTGACTTCCCTTGAGTTTTTCCCTCCACACATGCAATAATTTCCTCCAAAGTGGTGAAAGGCGTTCTAATGGTCTCATCTTTTGGTAGCTATTGTTTAGGAATGTTGTAAATGACCATGCCAGACAGTGTATAAAGTTTCGCGGAATTTCGTCAAGTCTAGATAGGTTTTTTTTTAATTAATTAAATTTTTAATAATTTAATTAATTAATTATTTTTTGAGCTAATATTGTAAAAACTGAGTCTTTGGGCTTTTGATAGGGGTATTTGTGCTCAAAAGAAATGGAAAGGCACCCCCTACACCCATAGACCAATTTTCAGCTCAGTCAGACGAAGTTTACTATGTCTTTGTCCACTCAGAGTCAGTGTCAGTCAAAACAACAATTTTAATTGCTAAGGTGACATTATTAAAATGTCAAAAATATTGTAATTTTGAGTTAGTGAGTGAGTGTTAAGTTGGCAATGAGCAATTTATACCCTCCTAACCTACCCAAACCCATCCTAACCACTTTACAACTTAATTCAACCCTTTACCACATCCCCTCACCTCTCTAGCTCACGCCCTAGGGGGAAAAACGTCCCCCCTCATCCCAAAACTTAATCCTAGCCCTTGAAAATTGGAGTGGGCCCCTCTTAGGTGAGGTGAGCCCCTCCTAAAACCTAACTACACCAAAACCCTAACCCCCTCACACTCTAACTCTCCCTAAACCTCACGCCCTCTCCTTAGTTTGCACCCCCTTTGGTGGAAACACTCACCCCTTAACCCAAACCTTAACCAACCTTCAATTTATGGATTGTGGGCCCTTCTCTTTTGCCAAGTGCGCCCTCCCTAGCCTCTTGACTCATCCCAAGACAACCCACAACCTTACACCTCATCAATCCACAACTAAAACCCTAGCTTGGGCGCCCCTCTCATTGAGATGTGCTCTCTTGCTCTTGATTTGACACTTGGACTTCATCCAAGTGCCTTCACTTTGCCTCTAGAGGTATAAAGAGAACCTCTCTTCACCCTTTTTCCTTACCATTCTTTGAGCTAAAGTTATGCTACTGAATTTTTTCCATCTTCTTGCTCTTGCCATCTCCATTCACTCATTGCTCTTGAAAGTCTTGTAGCAACTTGTTGCTACAACACTCTCATACTTTTGGATTCAATAAACAAAAAGCTTTGGAGGATTTTGGACTAATTGAGATTAGTCTTGTTTGTCCATTGCATATGAGGTGACTTTGTTCCTTTGCATTTTGTGGGTTCCTAGCTAGTTTCTTGGATAAATTAGTTTATTTGGGTAGATCAAATAGACATTAGTGTTGATGATCTATGTATGTTGGTTAGTTAGGATTGTGAATTAGTTCATTGTTGCTATTCTAATCATCATACTATGCTATTTTGAACTCACATTTTGTTGTAGTGTGCAGATTTGTCTCACAAGGGTTGGTTGGGAGAGACTTTAGAGCAGTTTCCAGCCAAAGCTTTCACAAACTCTTTGCCTTTTGATTTGGATCTGATATTTTGCTGTCATTTCATTCCATTTTCTGTAGCTAACATTCTCTTAGATAGGTCATTAAAATATCAGCTTTTATTTGCAGATTTTTATGTAAAAAAATTCTGTGGAAAAAACAGAATTTTTTTGACATTGTGGGTGTGTTTTGCAGCATTTCCAGCAAGCTTTTGCTTGCTGTTTTTTGCAGGTTCTTACCAGAAAGAGGGGGAAACGCTGCTCAAATCAATCTAGAAGACTTCCCCAAGAACCCCTTTCGGTTGGGTAACTATCTCTTAACCCTTCTCATTGTAAATCCAAGTTTTCTTTCATTATTTCATTGATTTTTTTTGTCTATAATCACAAACTAACATAGATAGTTGCCTACACCTTGGGGAGACGTCCCCAATATCGTTAGGCTAGGCTAGTTTATTTTTGCTTTCAAATATTTCATTTATTTCTTTGCTTCATCTTAATAATTTGTTAGTTTGTCAATAACCCTCTTTGGCCAACAATGGTAGGTTTGCCTCCACCTTGGCCATTGTAAGTGGTTTCTTTCTTTCCAAGTTTTTCTTTTCATATCTAATAAGCTAATGTGTCTGCACCTTGGGAGAGTAATCCCCAAAATCGCAAGGCCTAAGGGAAACTTATCTTCTTTGATTTCTACATGCTCTTAATGGTTAAAATAATTTAATTAGTCATCACATCTAAGTTTCCTTTATTCAAGTTTTACTTCATATGCTTATGATCTTATTGCTAATGGTTCAATGGTTTATGAAATCTCTTAAGTGCTAAATCTATTTGTTTCATAAGTTATTTTGCCTTTCACTTTCTAAGCATATGTTATCTAAGTAATGGTTTAAGATCTTAATCATTATCTTGTTTAATCTTTATTTTTCAAAGCACATACTTCATTTTAATGGTTAAACACATATATGGATGAACAATCTTAAATCTTGAAGTTCATTTCTCACTTTCATTAGGCAAGCTGTTCTTGCCCTTTATTTTTTGCAAGTTGAATGTCTAAATGGTGATGTGATGCTCATCTTTGCTTAATGTTCTTTTCATTTATGTGGCATAATCTCATGGTCTAAGACATTTCATTTTTAGCTTTACTTTTCAAGCACTCACTACACTTATGTTATCTTGCTTTATGGGTTAATCTCTCACATTCATAACTCTACTTTTTCAAGCAAGTTTTTTGTTATAAGTGGCAAGTTGTTCTTGCCTTAAGCTCACATTTCCTTTCAAGTACATATGTGGAATGGCTTATGAATGAATGGTACATCTATTGCACATTTCCATTTATGTTTTGATGTGTAAATGATCTTTTAATTTACATCTTGCAAACACTTTTTTATCAACTTTTTCATTTCGGCCATGCGCTAAAAAGTGAATTTTTAAGTGCCTAAAACACTTCTAAAAGTAACCCAACACACCTAAAGACCCACCCGCGGGTCATAACAACACTTAGACAACTTTTAGGGGCTTTATTCAGCCATCTCCACCATCTAAAACGGGTTTGAGGAAAACAACGGAGGGAAGTGGCGGGGGACCGTCCCGTGATCCTTAAGGGGATACTCTCCAGGAAGTACTCTTACTGTCAGGGCTGACCTGGGAAGCTAGGGTGGGCCTCGTTGCCTTACTATCTTGAGCACCCGGCAGTCATTTGGCCAAGGGAGGAGGAAGTTCAAAGCACAAACATAGTTTAGGGGGAAGGGAACATAAAATTAATCTAACTTTTAAACAACTCCTTAAACATCTAGTTGCATAGCTCATTCATGTGTGTTTGGGGGACTTAGATGTATACATAGGAACACACATTGATGGTTAATTCATGCTTATATCTATCTTGCAACTTTATGGTGTATGTCAATGTCTATGTGAACAATTGAGTTAAACTTTGAATATCTTGTTTCATTTGCTTTTTGTGGTGTGAATCAAGAAGGGGTTGAGTATCCCACTTAGGGGAGGCATCACCTTCTTTGATTCTTGAGTGTTTTTTGTGGTTGCCAGTGAAGGCGGTCCAATAGAGTAAGTGCTATTAGGGCATGCTTGGCTAATGTGTTGATCTCACTTACATCTTGTTGTATTTTTGTATCTTTGTATCCATTTGTGTATTTTGTAAACATTGTAATAATTGTAATCCTTTTGTAAGTATTTGTAATCTTTGGTTTGGGGTAGTTTAACTTATTTCATATTGTAATACTTTTGTAATAAACCACCCTCAAACTTAATTGACCCCATTGCCCAACCTTAGGCACTAGTCTTAGTTGACTTAGGGAAAGGGCTGATTGACATTTAGATTAAGACTTGCACTTTGCATTTGTTGCTTTTGCATCATAGGCTAGTTTTCCCCTTTAGCCCTTAACAAATTAAAATTAACTCCTAGAACCTTAAACACTAAAATCTATCTAGTAACTAGGGACTACCCCCCTTGGCTTCCCTAGGAGTATGCCTAGAAGGAAGAGGTTCCAGTCAAGGTGACAGTGTGGACTGAGAACCTAGGCATTGTGCCTCCAAGGACACACTAAGTGAGCTGGACTTTGCTCACGTTTGCAAGTGTGTATTAGGACGGCAACAGAGGCCCTCAGGTTGAATACATGGCGTATCGAGAGGAAGATGAGTAGCCAGGGGCCCCTATCATACCACACATCACCATTCGTTTGATGACAACAACATCCACCACACCCAGCTTGGCCCACAAAGGACAACAGATCTTGCTTCATGAGGTAACAAGTATGATATTGTGGTAAGTGTCATTTTAATATTTGAAGCATTTGAACATGTTTCAAAGAGTCCTTTCATGATTTCAAAAACGTTTGCTTGGAAATTATGCCTTTTCCTTATTTCAACTTGGTGGTTGACATGGTTTCCTAGCAAATGGACACCCTCAGGGAAAGGGTTTCTACTGGGGGGTATCCTTGAAGGGTCAGGCAGGGGCCCCTATCATACCACACAACACCATCTGATTGATGGCAACAACATCCACCACACCCACCTTGGCCCACAGAGGAAAACAAATCTTGCTTCATGAGGTAACAAGTCTGATAATGTGGTAAGTGTCATTTTAATATTTGAAGCATTTGAACATGTTGCAAAGAGTCCTTTCTTGAATTTGAAAACGTTTTCTTGGAAATTTTGCCTTTTTCCTTATTTCAACTTGGTGGTTGACATGGTTTCCTAGCAAATGGCCACCCTTAGGGAAAGTCTTGCTACTGGGGGGTATCCTTGAAGGGTTATCGTACCATTCCCACTCATACTTGCCACTTTCCATTACTTCTTCCCCTCTGTTTCCCCATCTTTTAGGTTTTCAAGATTATTCACCCAAGAAGGGCATGTACCTCATTTCATGGGAAGAAGGGGCCACTAGCCTCAGAGGTGCCCTAGCGAAAACATCATGCAATAAAATCTCACCCTGGGATCCCAAGAGCAATGACATGCCTCTTCAAAAGAAATGAGGGACCCATAAAATAAATAACTAATTGATCAATCATGCTTTCCAAGGTAGAGCGTTTGTGGGCTATGCATTTCCTTTTAGTGCCCCTTAATGACTTCAACTTGGGAAAAGCATGCAAACCAAGGTAGTGTGTATGTGGGCTATGCATTTCCTTTTTAGTGCCCCTTGTTGTCTGCAACTTGGGATCACATGCCAAATAAATAGTAAAGGACTTGGAAAAATATGCTTTAAAAACAAAAAGAGGAAAAGGATGTAGCTAGCCCTCAATAAAGGAACCCATAAATGAAACAATATGAGCCAGTGTATGTGATGAAACCACATACCTAGAAGTCTAACTCCATCCAGCTCACATTCACTACATGACCTAGAGAGGATTCTCCTTGGGAACATCCCCTACTTGAGGAATTGATTCACCGAATAGGTCACCATGACCACCCTCCCATACTTAAATTTGGCAAGTTGTATAAGGTCTTTGATCATTTGTTTGTTTTGAAAAGGGCGGATTGGATGCACATGTTTGGGTGGTTATTTTATTAGATATGGCTTACTTGGCATGATAGTGTGACTTGTGGACCCTTAGAGGGTGAATCTGTTTGTCTTTGCAGGTCCTTGACAGGTGGAAGTCTTTTCATGAAGGCACAAGGTCACTTGGACCTTCATTTGGGGCATGAAACCCATAGGTTGGATGATGCACCCCTCTCTTTGGGCACATTGGAAAAGGAATGTTTCCTTTGGAGGAAACTAGAGACCGAGGCACCTAGAGACCATGAGGAGATCACACTTCAGCCTCTTGTACCCAAACATTGGCCTTTGGAGGCCTAAAACCTCACACTTGATGCCCTAGATGTCACATGAGATGGGGTTTTTCATGGTTCATGATGGTGTATCCTGGTTTGATGGAGAGAGAGACACTTGGCGCATGCTAGAGCAATTGGTGGCATGATTTATGGCCTTTGGAGGCCCTGTTGACCACCTATTCAACTAGGGGGTCAAATCCATGTACCATGAAGATATGCATCAACAGATGTAAACATGTTGAATATTTTTTGGTTCTACAGGGCATTTTTTGCTCCATCACACAGTTTTGTAAGTGGGATTACCTCACCCCTGCGTGGGTTAATATTGTAATAGGTATGCATGGGTCATAGTTAGGTCAGGTGCCTTAGGATTTCTTCATTAGGAGAGTTCCTTTCACTGAGTGTTTTTTATCCTCAGGAGGTTAATGTGGCATGTTATCGCGCAATTTATAGTTAGGATAAAAGGGTAGAGATGGAGAGGCAAACTGGCGTAACTGGAACCAATCCCACCCAATGTCACCTCAATGGGATGGTTCTTTCTGTTTGGGGTGGTAAGGCCCAGGGGAGACGTCCCCGATGACCTGGGGTTTTGAGAGGGCAAAGGATTATAAGACAAGGATCAGTTCCCCACCCTCACAAGTCACCACTGAGCAGATAGTCCGGCTAACAGCCAATAATAAAGTATAACCAAAAAAAGAGAGATGCACTTGCCTTAGACAAAGCAACAAGAAACTGATATATGAAAGCTTTCTCACTTGATTAGTACTTCATATAAATCAATGACTATCTGATATACATATAAGCAATTGGATAATAAATATTGACGAAGTCAATATTTATAAAATAGCAATGATATATAATGTCACTTCTTCAATAAATGCTAAGAAAATGTGGCATTCAATGTAACAATCAACACTTCATTCAATTAATGCCTTCAAACCACCATTCAATTGTTTATAAGAGAATTGTTAGCTGCACAAATGATATCTATAGCTAGAGATGACGGCAGCAGTAGGTTAGTAAGGTTAGTTTCTAAGCTAGGTTTAGTAGTTAGGGTTTCATTCAAAGTTTTGAGAGTTGTTGTGATCAAGTTTACTCAAGACAAAAAGGTCTTTTGATCAGTGCCTTAGGGTTAATGGAGTCAAAGTAGATGATGCAGGAGCTAAGGATCAAAAATATAGTACGACTAAGGAATGAAAGGTGAAGCTTTGAGGTGTTTCTAGGGAAAGGCCTCAAAGTCAAAACCCTAGGGGAGAGAGGCTCACCTTGGTGTAGGGGAACTAGCCCTCGGTGCTCTCTCCTCCTTCCTTAACTCAATGGCAATGACGGCTAGCTGAGAAAATAGAATAAAACCAAGACAAGAGGGTTTGGAAGGCAACGTGTTGCTACAGCAAGGCTTCACCAGCAAACCCTAGAAAATCGACCCATCAAAGTGTAGAAGAACTAGGCTCTGATGTGTCTTCTTCTTCTTAGCTTGAAAGTAAAAACGCCTAGCAGATAAAGAAAAAAGAAGAGTGTAGCTACAGCTAGGCTCTTTCCCTCTTCAAACAATGGCTGAAAAATCTCTCGATGGGGACATGAGACAAGGACCTACTATGTGTGCTTGTCACCTAGGGTTTCTTCAACAAATTTATAACAATAAATGCAAGAAATAACAATACAACCATTCAATTCAGAAGTTTTGCAGAAATTCACTTACATTTCACCAAGAAAATCATAGAAAACCCTAGTTGTAACACCTTCCATCAAGAAATATGCCAAAAATGCCAAATAGAGATCCAAAATGCCTTCAACAAGTGCGCCTCACAATTTCAGCCAAAGAACCCAAGTCTAGCGCAAATTTTAGACCTCACTAATGAGTGAGTGAGAGATCCTGAAAAAATGTAGGTGAAAACCCTCCATTTATACAGTACCATGACCTAATTTTACATTTTAGGTCATGAAAAAGGCCGACAAAGCCAAAATACTAAAATCATATTGTTTTACATTAAATGTTCAAAATTAAAACCTAATCAAGCTAAAGAGAGACATCATGCCCCTTTCAGGGAGACGTTAGCCCCATCTAGGGCAAATGGGGCATCCTGGAGCAAAACGTTAGCCCTCCTTGGGTTTTTCTAACCTGCCACACATGCCAACACTGCCAAATCTGCCTCCCAAGACGTCCATAAGGCTGGATGACGTCATGATCATCATGGGTGACGTCCTAGGCCCTTCCAAGGCCAACATTCCACTAAAAAAGGGCCAACCCCCCTAGGTCAAGCTCTGCTAAGGTGCTTCTGGTGGAACGTCCTCCTCTACTCCAGTGCAAAGCCCCTAATCCATATTTGTTCTGTCTCTACCCCCTGATGGGGTCTCAGCATCCACCTGATGGGCTCTTCAGCCCCATGGAGGTCCGAATTGATCATCTCCCCATGTGTACCGATCCAAATTGTACCTATCCGTCGGGCATGATCCTGCACATCAACAGCTATTCCCTTCATGGGCTCATCAGTCACAGGGATCATAGCAACGTCAATCACATCTCATCATCAATATTATTAAACATGTGCATAAAATCCCTAATACATCAGTCGAAAGCTCAAAGACATTACACAAGCCTACAATACAAATTTGGAGAAAATGACAGGGCGTCCTAATGGGCTAGTGTCCACTAGAAGAGGAAAGTTTTTGAAAGAGACCTCATCCAAGCCATGCAAGTGGGTGATGCGGTCAAGGGATGTCCAAGAAGGTGGGTGCAGTAAGGGTAGAGGATGCAAAACTTTACCTATGGGTGCCTTTGTAGAAGGCGAGTTGCACATGTCTTGGATGCAAATTTTTCCAAGCCCATTCATGCCTTTTATTCTTACTTTTTATTCTTTTATTTTTATATTGCTTTTTTCTTCAAGAGGCTAATAAGGGACGCTGCCATGGCGTGGTGACCAGTGGTGACAACGTTACCCACAATGAGAAGGTTGGCTCGTGATGAGACACCCTTTCCCTTGGCCATGCAACCAATAGTCAATATCTTGGCGTGGTAACCAACTGGTGGTAATGTCATACTGCTAGGTACCCATGGACCTAATAGGCTGGCTCATGATGAGACCCCCTATCCTCTGATCAGGTCTTGTTTTATTATTTTTACGGGTCCCTCTTGTTTCTTGTTGAGAAGCCTTCTATTTCTTTCTCGAGGATCCCTGGGCAAAGCATCTCGAGGTTTTATTCTTAGGATTTTATCTTTTACCAGCTTGCTTTTACCTTCTGGGCCTTTAGTCCCTTCTTCCCACGAGATAAGGTGAAATCCTGAAAATAGGTCAACCCAGTGCCTAGACAAGTGGAATGGGATAGGTGAGCGGGAAGAAAGATGAAAAGGTGGTGCTAAGAAAGGAGAGGATGATGAATTTTTAGAAATCCCCCCCAGTGGAAAACCAAAACCTAAGGACACAGGCTTACTAGGGCATCCTGTCAATCCCCCCAGACATGGTCAAGTGGGCAAGTGTAAGATCCAAGCATTTGTTAGAAACAAAAGGAATCAAATGCAAATATTCAAGGGTTTTGAATATCAAAGTGACACATACCATGATACCCGGACTAATTACCTCATGGAGCAAGAACCATCTCTGACACGAGACCAACTCGATGGTGATGGATGTTGCTGCTGCTGACAAGATAAAGGTTATGGAAGAAAGAAAATGTGGGCCCTGTTGTTCCAGAGTTTGTGTTTTAAGGCTATAAAACACACCGTCTAGGCATCCAAAATAATAGTGTTTTCTTTCAAAACAAAGGACGAAGAAGGCTCGATCAGATTCAGTTTCTCAACTGTCTCTGTCTTTCTTCTCTCTGTTCTTGGATGGTTATGTCCCGTTCTATTGCTGCCCACGATTGTTCTAATTCGGTTCTGTTTCTGGCGGTTTGCAGGATAGTATTAAAGAGGTTCAATGCAATACTAGTTTGGTCTTGTAAACCTATATCTACGTTCGGTTGTCGAGCGTTTGGGACTGTCATAGATGGTTAATTTTTTATAATTTTTATAAAAAGGGTTTTTGTGAGTTTGTTGCTTCAGATGTTCAGGTCAGATATTAAATAAACAACTTTAAAACTTGAAACAGAAAATAATAACACAAGCAGGCCGTTTCCTGGTTCAGTGATAATCAGGAGATTATAAACAGTAAA
>ML854904.1:7485-20361 GCA_009831015.1 Picea engelmannii | reverse complement strand
CTTCAAGGGTTGACATCAATGACAACCAACCTTAATCAACAGCTACAGCCACTTGGTTGTTATAATAACATGCTGATAACACCCAGTAAACAACCCTTAAGGCCACCAAAGTCTTGATCTAATCATTGGAAGTTTGACTAGTTGTTGCTAGCTTTATTTTTTATATCTTGTACTAGATTTTGGATGGCTAAATTTGCAACTATTGTTATCATTTGTTGCTGATATATATGTTTTCATACTGCTGCAATTTGGGACAGCAAGGTTTCTTGCTTGATTCCCCTTGGATTAAAGCTTGTATATCTATCCTTTCTCTTGTTTTGGGCAGGAATAACACTGTTTTGCAAGTACTCTATACTTAGCAACCATTCTCCATCTACAAGACTCATTCTCAAGCCTTACTCCTTCTCCAATGTTGACATATAGAGGTGTTCATCTATCATTCTTACACTTTCCATCTCAATCCCCCTAGGGTCAACAGGATTCCCCCCTTGTGGTGATTTCATCATCACTAAAGCGAGAGGACTGTCTATCTAAGGTGACAATGGATAGGTACTCCCATAGTTGTCACACTTCTATGGATTGGGTTGAGCTATTCTCAAGCTACAGATTGTGTGATAACATGCATATAAGAGAGAAAAAGAAGAGAATAAGTATGTGGTGTTTAGAGATGCGGATTTGTATCCATCTCACTACATGGTCTTGACTCCTCATTCTTATCCATAGATACAACCAAATATTCTAAGGTTCTCATGCACTCATCGTTGAGAGCACATGTCCCCGAGTTGGAGCCAGATGTTATCCCACATATTGTATGAGGATTGTGCATGTGATTTTCATCACATGACTTAGAGATTTGTAGGGTGTGTTGACCACCTATTTCAACTAGGTTTAAACGTCATGTATCATGAATATATGTACCTTGTGGTATGACAAGTTTGAATACCTATGGCTCAGCAGGGCAATTATGCCTCCAAAACTTCTTTTTTTGTCTCATCTTCTCCACAGAATATCTGCTCCCCTGCATGGGATATTTTTGTAAACGTAACTTGTTAGCATGGGTTAAGTCTTGTAAATTAGTGGCCTACGAATTTATCCTTAGGGAAGTCCTTTCATTGAGTGTTTTTTTCCTTAGGTAATTAATTTTGCTCTTTTAGCGAGTTTTTCACTCAAATTTCCTCCAAAGTGATCAAAGGTGTTCTAATGATCGAGACCAGTAGGTAAATAAGGGATGAAAGTGTTTTATATGACCAGCTAAACATCTCCTATAGTTTTGTGGAATTTCGTTAAGTATTTATAGGATTTTTTAATAATTAAAATTTCTCGTAAATTGAAAATTTTTAATTATTTTTTATGTAAAATGTAAAAATTTAGTCCTTGAGAGTTTTGTATAGGGATATGAGTGTTCAAATAAAATGTCTTATGCCCCCTACACCCTTGGACCAAATTTCATCTCAATTGGACAAGTTTTGCTAGGTCAATGTCCATGAGGAGTCCAAGTCAGTCAAAAACCAGCAAATAATTGGCACAGTTAAAAATGCCAAATTTTGTAAAAGTGACTACAGTCATGAAAAAGGAGGGGGAAATGATTCCTATAATCTTTCCTAAGTTAGGAAAAGATTCTAAAGTAAGAAAGAACCCTCCCAAGTCATGTTCTAACAACCTAGTTGGTTTCCCTAGCAAGAGGAGCACCCCCCCTCTTCTTGAACTTTGACAAATAAAAAACAATCAAAGGTTGGGAGGGACCCACACTTTAGTGCACCCCCCATGGACCATGGAGATGATGTTTAATAACTAGAATGTAATGTCCCCACTTTGGGACATCATCACAGTACAGAGGTTTATGATGACCAGAGTAGCCAGATGGGTGTTATAGCGAGTACAGGGGTTATTGAGAGGCATTGTGAGGTCCAACTTGCATTTCTCATCATATCTTGTCATTATGATCCATTCCGTACAGGATGGATTTGGTTCCGTTGTATTGCGATGATTTCCATGATTTTGACTATTTTGAGCTATGAGTCTATTAAATTCACTGAAGAGGTCATTTTGGGCACATTACTTGGAGGAACCTCTCAGTGTAATAGCTCATTGGAATTGGGAGGAGCAACACTATAGGATGGGATGGCTAGAAGTGACTTTCAATGGCTAGGGAAGCCACAAGGAGAGATAAGGCACTTTTTAGAGGTAAAAAGGTTAATTAATTAATTAAAGTGATTTAATTAATTAATTAAATATTAATAAAATGAAAGTCACTTTAGAGGGACAAGGTGAGCCAAAAAGTATAAAGGAAAGGCAAGGGCCTCTACTCATTCATTCATGTATGATCATATTTTGATATCTGGCTTTTAGCTAGTGAGCCCAGCATTGGGGGTTTTGAGGGTTTTGACTTAAGAAACCCTAGAGGACAATTCGGTGGTGAAAGATTCCACCTAGCTTGTCCCGAGCTTGGTCTCGGAGATGCAATACGCTCCCACACCATTCTAGTTCCAGATCTACTCAATTGCAAGAGGATTCTACATCAGTTACATGTGCAGGTAGAGAATGGGCGCACCAGTTGAGGGTTTCCAACAAAAGGGGCGCACCATCCATTGAGGGAGAATTCATTCTAGCTGAGGAGAAGAGATTTCAGGAATTCCAGGTATTGGGTTTTCCTTACAGGTGTCTTGGCATCATTCTTGGTTGTTTCCGGGGGCATTTCAGTGGAGGGTTTGTTTGTATTGAGATTGGGACGATTTCCCAAGAGGAGGGCACACCATTATTTGGAGGGTAGCTAGATCTAAGGATCTAGCCGGTATTTGGCCTAGTTGAGCACTTGGGTTTTCATTGCCATGCCCCAATCTATCATTCTAGTGGATTGGTGGAATTGTTGGAGGTCTTTAGGAGAGAGGTCGAATTATTAGGGTTTCAGCCATCTAGGAGGGCACACCATACATTGGAGGAGGTTCAAATCCATAGGTTTTCAAAGGGATATTGGAGATTCGGGCACCTGGGTTGTTCTTTCCATCACCCGATCTACTGTTTGGCATCTTCCTTGGGGTCATTGGACACATTTGGTAGTAGGGCTGAATTGTTGAGGAGCTTCAGCATTCCAACAGGACGTGGCATCATCCAGTTAGGGTTTTTGCACTTCATACGGCCAGATCTACCTTGGCATTGGTCTTCCTCTCTTATCCAGCCTTTGGAGGCTTATTTTGTATTGTCGAAAGCTTTTTGTAGCAGCTCTATTATCTATCTTCTTAGCCATCTATTGAGCATTCCAGATCAGCATCTCCATTGTAGCAGGTTCTTCTATTTTATGAATAAAAGCAGATTTGAGATGTTTTGGTTTGTCTATCATATTGCATATGGTTGAGGTATGTTCCATGGTTCTATCTTCTTGTTTATTGCTGCAATAAACATATATAACACATCAGTAAACCCTAACGCCGAAATCAAGAGGCCATCCTGCAAGTAAACACATCTAAACAAGTAGATCAACAAAGTGTTTGACGAAATGCCACAACCGGAAAAAGTTTAAAAAGACACCCAAAACCGTGATGATCCTGGCATAATGGCTTGGGATCATTACAGTGGTATCAGAGCTTAGACTCCTGCCAGCCTGAGGGATCTTCCATAAGGAAAGATGGGGTCTATAGATTTTCTTAGAGAAGCGGTGAATTTTGAAAGGGAATATCATGCACTTTGTGAGAGACTTGGGCCTCTAATAACGCTCCAAAAGTTTATATCCATGAAAAACCCCAGTTGGAGCGAAGATGAGGTGACATATTGGACCAGCATAGTAGAGGGAAACAGAGCTAGAGAAGCTAGATGGAGGGAAGCACATAGAAACCCCACACCCATTAGGAACACACAACTTTGCTACAGTTGCAAGGTGCCTTGGGAACCAGATCATAGGTGTAGGGGTAAGGGTAAGAAGCATATCATTGAGGTGCACTATGACAGTGATGATGATGATTTGGGACAGTCTGATGATGATAGTGACTCTTGCATAGAGGTTAGTGATAGTGATTCTTGTATAGAGGATGATACTACTAGCATACTTGAGGAGGAGGATGACCTTTGTATAGTGGATAGGCAGCTGGATGGACAGGACGATAGCACCAGTGTCTCAGCAGACATATCACATACCATTGATGACCTTACGCCTCAACAGAGTGGTGACACTAGTGAGGATTCACACGTGTTAGCACCTAGAGATGATGAGCTTCCTATGATGGTTGTGACACATATGTCATCCTTCCAGACACCCCTGATAGCCACGTCACATAAGGAGGTCAGTGACATGTCAGATATGATTGAGGAGACTTGTGTGAGGGATGCACACCACAGACATGTAGATCCACCGATCCAGGAGCAGATACAGGGAGTACAAACAGTTGACCCTGTTATCCCTGATTTTTAGGGATAACCAGGAGATCATGTCTCGAGGCCCACAGGTCCCAGACATGGAGTACGGAGAGCAGGATTGACCTGAGCATGGCCCTAGAGGGCCTATCCTTCTCTTCTTCCATCAGCTTTATCTTGTCAGCAGCAGCAGCATCCATCACCATTGGCTTGGTCCTGTATCAAAAGAGGTTCGTGCTCCATGAGGTCATTGGTTCAAGTATCATGGTATGTGTCACTTTTGATCATTGAAACCTTTAAATATATGCATCTGATTCCCTTTTACCTCTAACAACTTCTTGGATCTTACATTAACCCACTTGACCATGATTGGGGAGATTGATAGGGTGCCCTCGCAAGCCTATGCCCATAGGTTTTGGTTTTCCACTGGGGAATTTCTGAAAAGCCATCATCCGCTCCCATCATAGCACCACTATTTCACCTTGTCTCCTACTCACTTATCCCATTCCCCTTGTCCAAGCATTTGGTTGACCTGTTTGTAGGATTGCACCTTATCTCGTGGGAAGAAGGGGCAAAAGGCCCAGAAGGTAAAAGCAGCGGGTAAAAGATAAAAGCCTAGAAATAATACCTTGAGATGCTTCGCCCAGGGATCCCCGAGAAGGCAATAAAAAGCCTCTCGGTAAAAAACAAGAGGGACCCAAAAAATAAAAAACAAGACCTAGTCAAGAGGATAGGGGGTCTCATCACGAGCCAGCCTATTAGGTTCATGGGTACCTAACAGTATGACATTGCCACCATCTGGTTACCACACCAGGGCAGTGACCTTTGGTTGCATGGCCAAGGGAAGGGGGGTCTCATCACGAGCCAACCTTCTCATCTCTGTGAAAGTACCTGTGGGTAACACTGTCAGCTCTGGTCACCATGCCAAGGCAGTGTCCTCTGATTAGCCCTTGAATAAAAAAGAAAAAGAAGAAGAAAAAGGAAATAAAAGAAAAGAATAAAGGCAAGAACGGGTTTGGAAAAAATTGCATCCATGACAGGTATAACTCGCCTTCTACAAAGGCACGCACAGATAACATCATGCATCCCTGACTCTCATCTCACCCACATGTTTGAACATCCCCTAGCCACATCACCTCACTTACATGGCTTGGATGAAACCTTCCTAGAAACTTCCCTTTTCTTGTGGATACTAGCCCAATAGGACATCTTGTCTTTTTCTCCAGTCTTGTATTGTAGGTTTTTGTAATGTCTTTGAGCTATTGACTGATGTATCAGGGTTTTTATGCATATGTTTAATAATATTAATGATGAAGTGTGATTGACATTGTTATGATCCCTGTGACTGATGAGACCATGGAGGGCGCAACTTTTGATGTGCAGGACCATGCCCGACGAACAGGTACCATTTGGACCGGTACACATGGGGAGATGATTAGTTCGGACCTCCATGGGGCTGAAGAGCCCACCAGATGGATGCTACGACCCCATCAGGGGGCAGAGACAGGATGGTGGTTGATCAAGGTTTTACACCAGAGAAGAAGAGGACGTTTCATCAGAGGCACTTTGGCAGAGCCCGGTCTAGGGGGATTGACCCACTTCCAGTGGAACGTTTGCCTTGGATGGCCCAGGACGTCACCTAGGAGCTCATGACATCATCTTGGACATGTGACAGTTTGACAGGACAGTTGGCACGTGTGGCATGATTGGGAGGCCCAAAGAGGGCCAACGTTTTTCCCTTTGGTGTTGCATTTGCCCTAAAAAGGGCTAACGTCTCCCTCAGTGGGGCTTGACGTCTTACTTTTGCTCGGTTAGGGTTTTAAATTGAAAATTTAATGTAAAAACAATATTACTTTGATATTCTGGCCTTGTCAGCCATTTTATGACCTAAAAAGTAAATTAGGTCATTGATACACTATATATTGAGGGGTTTTAGCCTCATTTTATCATAACACATCACTCACTAATTAGTGAGGTCTGATTTTAGCACCCTACTTAGGTATTTTTGCTGGTTTAGTGAGGCGCACTTATTGAAGGAAGGCATTTCTTGGCATTTTATGGTTTTTCTCTTGAAGGAAGGTGTTACAACTAGGGTTTGCATGGCTATTTCTTAAAGAATTGTAAGTATTTTTCCGCAAAACTTCTTGATTGAATGGTTGTAGTCTTATTTCTTGCATCTATTTATAAATATTGTTGATTCAAAACCCTAGGGGACAAACACACAAGTAGGTCATTGTCTCATGTCCCCTGAAAGAGAAATTTTCAACCATTGAAGAAGGAAGAGAGAGCCTAGCCATAGCTACACTCTCATTTCTTCTTCTCCCTGAGCTAGCCGTACTTTCCAGAAGTCAACAAGGAGGAGATGTCCCAGGCCTAGGTTATCTACACCTAGGGTCATTTTTCTTCTAGGGTTTTGTGATAGGGCATTGTTGTAGCAACACTCTCCTTCACCACACTCTCTTGTCTTGATTTATCTTTCATGTTAGCCGTTTTTTGCCAAGTTAACCTAAGGAAGGAGGAGAGAGCAAGAGGCATTGCTTTAGCAACACCGGAGTGAGCCTCTCTCCCCTACACATTTGATTCTGGGGCCCTGCCATAGCAACACTTTAGAACTTCTCCTTCTAGTCCTTAGTTGCCCTCCTTCAACCCTTGCGTCCTCTATTAAATTGACTCCAATAGCCCAAAGGCACTGATCTTAGACCTCCAGCATTGAATTGAAAGTGATCAAACAACTCACAAACTCTTTTCCAAATTGAAACCCTAACTAACTGCTAACCCTAAGTTACTGACGTCACACTTGAATATTTCATCTTTATGCAGCAACGTCTTTTTTTAAGAGCAATTGAATGGTGATTTAGGCATTAATTGATGGTCTGTAGATTTGTTACATTGAATTCCATATCATTTCAGTATCTATTGAGGAAGTGATATTATTTGCATTGCTATATTGATAAACATTGACTTCGTCAATATTTATTGCCATAATTTCTTATTTAAATATCAGATAGCCTTATGAAGTACTAACCCATTGAATTATAGCTTGCATATATTGGTTTGTTGTTGTTTTGTTCCGGGAAGGTGTTCTTATTTGGGGCTTCACTTCATTATTGGTTGTTTAGCCAAGACTATATGATTGGTGGTAATCTATGAAGGGGAACTTTGTCTTTGTGCTGTTAGCCTTTGCCCTTTCAAAACCCCAGGTTACCGGGAATGTCTCCCTTGGGCCTAGCCTCCCTAAATAGAAAGAACCTCCCCATTGTGGTGACATTGGGTGGGGAAGGTTCATGTTTCGCCAGTTTGACCTACTACTCCTTAGCCTTTCTTGTGTCTACAAACTGTGCGATAACATTTTGGCGTCGTTGCCAGGGAACACTAAGTCAATTCTCCTCAAATGAAAAATCTTTTCGGTAAGCCTTGCCTCAAGAGCCTTATCTTACAAGCTTACCTGGCGACTCCACTAGGGTGTTTTCCCTTATCCTTTGATAGTTTCAGGAAAATTCTGGCGACTCCACTAATATTTCTCAGGGTGCCACCTTACTTTCTGTGATATTTCCAAGTTATGCGATCATGGCACACTGGGAGCAAATGTATCTGAGTATTAATTTCAGAATTTTTCAAGGATACCCAAATCACTTTGATACAAAATGGCTAAACAACTCTCCAACGTTTTTGGGCCTCCCAACTCCTCACATCGTAAATCTTTTAGAGTATTTGAGCGAGATAAAGTTGGGAGGAGAGGATGCTCTTATAAAATTGTTCTTACTCACTCTGCCATCCTACTTACAAGATCATTTTAAGATTTGTTGCAAGGACAGGGTTATATCATCTTTCATACACCTCATCAGTAGGTTTATAGACCTTACTAAGCCACATTGCCAAACGTATGAAGATGTCCTTCAAAACCTCATGGTAGCCTTAGACCACAAAGGATTCACCACTGAGATTGTAGAAGATCTCAGGAAATCATATCATGATCAATACCAAGAATCCTCTGATATAAAAGACAAGGTTTATGAATACCATTATCAACCCCTTGAAGATGAGCAAGACCTCTCCCATAATCCAATAGAATGCAGCAAAGATATAAATAGAGACGTGAATTATGAGGATGAAGCTCCAGTAACCGCTCCTCAGTCTGATGAAGCTCTAGTAACCGCTTCTCAGTCTGATGAAGCTCTCCAAGATCTTGTCCCTCCTGCACGAGATGAGGAGAATGAGGTAAGTCATTTTCCTTTCCAGTTTTTTGATGATACCTTGTTCTATGACTCAAAGAGTGAAGAAGAAATGGAACCCTTGGACAAGTTAGATCCCCTATATCTCAAGACTGAAGATGTAGAAGCAGAGCTACCACTTGATGAAGCTATCCAAATACTTGAAGCTCTTGCACAGGAAGGATTAAGCAAGGTAAATTATTCCCCCTTCCAAGTTTTCAATGATTCTTTACCTTATGACACAAAGAGTAGAGAAGTATTGGATGTTTTGACTCCTCCATGTTCTGATATTGATACTGACACAACTGATTTTGACGAGTTCATACATGTTGGGAGACGTAGGTGGGATGCAGTTAGTTATGATATGGATCCCATCTATGACATAAAGAGTCATCTCCGAGTGTTTCCTTTTCAATTATCACAGCAAGCTCTTGACCAGTGGAAACAGGGAGATGAGATTTTCACTGGCTCTCCACAAACACCCAAGGTTGACCGAGTGCAGTATTTGCCTGATGATTTTCGGTCTTACCTTGAGGCCTTTGATGAGTACTCCTCTGAGCACTTAGATTTACCCTATGAAGATGACTATCAACCGCCACTATGCTCGGATTTTGATAGGAGTAAAAACATTGTTTGCCTAAAGAAGGATTTGCATGACCTTTTTCTCCAACTACCTGTTATTACTTTACCGTGCTTTTCCATTAAAGGTGTAGTTGGGAAGTATATTTTTAATGTTGAGTTTCCTCTTAGGCAAACCCTAGACACCAAGGGTTGGTTGGGTACTGCAAGTTTGAGTCAATTATCTCAGTTTTTCAACTTTCCCTTGATAACTTGCCACTCGTTTGCTAGATCTTTGTCGATCCCTTCCTTGACTTCAGAGCATGAGGATGTCCTAGGTAGCCAGTTGGCAATCCCTTTGAGTCAATTTTCTGAACCTTGCATTTTTCATGACCCTTTCTTGAAGTGGATTGAGTACTTTCCTCAGATATGGACTTGGCATGATTTTATCCCTCCCACCCGCCTCCATGAGTTAGACTTTGTGAATCCCGATGATCTGATACATTTTCTAACCCATGTTATTTTTGTGCTTGACTTATCACTATTTTGGTTTATGATGAAGCACAAAGGCAGGTACTGTGGGACGTTGTTGGATTGGCTTCACTGGTTGTTTGACTACACCAACATCCATCCAACAGGTAAATACAGGTAAGTACTTCACTTTATATTCGCATTTATGATTTCTTTATATATATATATATATATATGTATGTTGGGGTGGCATTACTGCCCCATTTTTGTTACTGATGCCCCTATCGAGTTTGAGCAAGTCTGCAGGTTATGCCAGAGATGTTGAGGTTCTCATGCACTCTATGATGAGCACATGTCCCCGAGTTGGAGCCAGATGTTATCCCTGATTTTTAGGGATAACCAGGAGATCATGTCTCGAGGCCCACAAGTCCTAGACATGGAGTACCGAGAGCAGGATTGACCTGAGCATGGCCCTGAAGGGCCTATCCTTTTCTTCTTCCATCAGTTTTATCTTGTCAGCAGCAGCAACATCCATCACCATCGACTTGGTCCTGTATCAAAAAAGGTGATTGCTCCATGAGGTGATTGGTCCAAGTATCATGATATGTGTCACTTTTGATCATTGAAACCTTTAAATATATGCATCTGATTCCCTTTTACCTATAACAACTGCTTGGATCTTACATTAACCCACTTGACCATGATTGGGGAGATTGACAGGCTGCCCTAGCAAGTCTATGTCCATAGGTTTTGGTTTTCCACTGGGGAATTTCTGAAAATCCATCATCCGCTCCCCTCATAGCACCACTATTTCACCTTGTCTCCCGCTCACTTATCCCATTCCCCTTGTCTGGGCATTAGGTTGACCTGCTTGTAGGATTGCACCTTATCTCGTGGGAAGGAGGGGCTAAAGGCCCAGAAGGTAAAAGCAGCGGGTAAAAGATAAAAGCCTACAAATAAGACCTCGAGATGCTTCACCCAGGGATCCCCGAGAAGGAAATAAAAAGCCTCTCAGTAAGAAACAAGAGGGACCCGGAAAATAACAAACAAGACCTAGTCAAGAGGATAGGGGGTCTCAACACAAGATAGCCTATTAGGTTCATGGGTACCTAGCAGTATGACATTGCCACCATCTGGTTACCACACTAGGGCAGTGACCTTTGGTTGCATGGCCAAGGGAAAGGGGGTCTCATCACGAGCCAGCCTTCTCATCTCTGTGAAAGTACTTGTGGGTAACACTGTCAGCTCTGGTCACCATGCCATGGCAGTGTCCTCTGATTAGCCCTTGAATAAAAAAGAAAAAGAAGAAGAAAAAGGAAATATAAGAAAAGAATAAAGGCAAGAACGGGTTTGGAAAAAATTGCATCCATGACAGGTACAGCCCGCCTTCTACAAAGGCACCCACAAATAACATCATGCATCCCTGGCTCTCACTTCACCCACATGTCTGGACATCCCCTAACCACATCACCTCACTTACATAGCTTTGATGAAACCTTCCTGGAAACTTCCCTTTTCTTGTGGATACTAGCCCAATAGGACATCTTGTCTTTTTCTCCAGTCTTGTATTGTAGGTTTTTGTAATGTCTTTGAGTTATTGACCGATGTATCAAGGTTTTTATGCATATGTTTAATAATATTAATGATGAAGTGTGATTGACATTGCTATGATCCCTGTGACTGATGAACCCATGGAGGGCATAGCTTTTGATGTGCAGGACCATGCCCGACGGACAGGTACCATTTGGACCGGTACACATGGGGAGATGATCAGTTCGAACCTCCATGGGGCTGAAGAGCCCACCAGATGGATGCTAAGACCCCATCAGGGGGCAAAGACAGGACAATGGTTGATCAGGGTTTTACACCGAAGAAGAAGAGGACGTTTCATCATAGGCACTTTGGCAGAGCCCGACCTAGGGGGATTGACCCACTTCCAGTGGAACGTTTGCCCTGGATGGCCCAGGACGTCACCTAGGAGCTCATGACGTCACCTTGAGCATGTGACAATTTGACAGGACAGTTGGCACATGTGGCATGATTGGGAGGCCCAAAGAGGGCCAACATTTTGCCCTTTGGTGCTGGATTTTCCCTAAAAAGGGCTAATGTCTCCCTCAGTGGGGCTTGATGTCTTACTTTTGCTCAGTTAGGGTTTTAAATTGAACATTTAATGTAAAAACAGTCTTACTTTGATATTCTGGCCTTGTCGACCATTTTATGACCTAAAAAGTAAATTAGGTCATTGATACACTATATTGAGGGGTTTTAGCCTCATTTTATCATAACACATCACTCACTTATTAGTGAGGTCTGATTTTAGCACCCTACTTGGGTATTTTTGTTGGTTTAGTGAGGTGCACTTGTTGAAGGAAGGCATTTCTTGGCATTTTATGGTTTTTTTCGTGAAGGAAGGTGTTACAACTAGGGTTTGCATTGTTATTTCTTAAAGAATTGTAAGTATTTTTCCGCAAAACTTCTTGATTGAATGGTTGTAGTCTTATTTCCTGCATCTATTTATAAATATTGTTGATTCAAAACCCTAGGGGACAAACACACAAGTAGGTCATTGTCTCATGTCCCCTGAAAGAGAAATTTTCAGCCATTGAAGAAGGAAGAGAGAGCCTAGCCATAGCTACACTCTCATTTCTTATTCTCCCTGAGCTAGCCATACTTTCTAGAAGTCAAGAAGGAGGAGACATCCCAGGCCTAGGTTATCTACACCTAGGGCCGTTTTTCTTCTAGGGTTTTGTGATAGGGCCTTGTTGTAGCAACACTCTCCCTCACCACACTCTCTTGTCTTGATTTATCTTTCATGCTAACCATTTTTTGCCAAGTTAACCTAAGGAAGGAGGAGAGAACACGAGGCCTTTCTTTAGCAACACCGGAGTGAGCCTCTCTCTCCTACGGATTTGATTCTGGGGCCCTGCCATAGCAACACTTTAGAACTTCTCCTTCTAGTCCTTAGCCATCCTCCTTCAACCCTTGCATCCTCTATTAAATTGACTCCATTAGCCCAAAGGCACTGATCTTAGACCTCCAGAATTGAAGTGAAAGTGATCAAACAACTCTCGAACTCTTTTCCAAATTGAAACCCTAACTAACTGCTAACCCTAAGTTGCTGACATCACACTTGAATATTTCATCTTTATGCAACATCTTTTTTTAAGAGCAATTGAATGGTGATTTAGGCATTAATTGATGGTCTGTAGATTTGTTACATTGAATGCCATATCATTTCAGTATCTATTGAGGAAGTGATATTATTTGCATTACTATATTGATAAACATTGAC
>WSFP011387222.1:0-28616 GCA_009831015.1 Picea engelmannii | reverse complement strand
AAAGACAACATCCTGACTGTAAATAGTCTTCTTAATTTATGGGTTCTAAAGTTTATAGCCTTTTATACCATCTTTATATCCAATAAATATAAACTTTTCATATTTATTATCTAGCTTACTTCTATTTTCCTTTGGAACATGTACATAAGCATCACAATGAAACACTCTGAGATATTGAAGAGATGTTTCTTACTAGTCCATGCCTCATGGGGCATTTTGTCAACTAATACTGATGAAGGTGGTCGATTTACCAGCCAACACCACTGATCTTGCTCCTTGATTTTCCATTAATGTCCTATTCATCATTTATGCAACCCCATTCTATTGAGGTGTGTATGGATTATTCTTCTACCTTTCTATACCACACTTCTTACAAAATTCATCAAATTCATTCCCACAAAACTCTCCACCATTATTTGTCCTCAACACCTTTATTTTATTCTCTATTTGATTATCCACAAGAGCCTTAAACTCCCTAAATTTACCAAAGACATCGGATTTTTTTCGGAGGAAGTGAATCCAAGCTTTGGTGGGAAGGAATGTAAGGTTGAAGTCAAATGTTCAAGCATGTATCTATAATTGAGATAGAGCCAAGATTTAACAACTTATTTGATTTTTCATTTGTTGTGGTAGTTGTCTAAGAGAGTACAATTGGCTGGATGCAATTTTTGGTTTAAAAGGGTAGAATCTGGAAGAGGAAGGCCACCATGGACAAATCCTAGTCATCATATTTGAAGGGAAATGAGAAGAAGGTAACCATTAACCTATTAGAATAACATTAACTTTTCCTTCATCTCTATATGTGTTTCTTGAGATATAGTGATTTTGTATTTTCATGAACAAGTTACCAAACCAATTAAACCCTGCATCAACTTGACTCAACTCATATTTTCTCTTGCATATAAATTTGTTTCCATTTCCTATGTTGATTCCATTTGTATGTGATTTGGGTGTCCATGATTAGGGTTGGAAGCACTCATGCCTTTCCCCATGTTTTTTTTTTATCCTCATTGTTATATTCTGAGGTTGATTTTGGTCAAAAGTGCCCATTTTGGCTCTTGTGGATGCAACCCAAAAATAGTCCAAAACAACCCTACCTTTTGACCTTTCTTTGATGAGTCCACTTGGGCATTAAATCAAATTGGTTGAGATCATTTCTGACTGTATTGTGATGAAAAAATTGGGCATATTTGATTGTGAATGGGTGTTTATTCAACCATTAAGAAACATGGTATGGTTACTTGTAAGTAAATCATGGCAAACTTTTCCTCTTCAGGTTTGAAGTGCCAACCATCATAGGTTCTAAATTGCTTTCATGATAATGTGATATCAACACTAAGAGTCCCTCATTCTTGTAGATATTACTTGCAATATATGATAGAAGGATTGTGGCATTTGTGATTGGGTTTTATACATATCATATAATGAAAATATGCTATTGTATATATGTTTTGGGATCCAAATTCCCTCCTTACTTTTGTGTCATCACTCATGTGGTGCACTATTCATGCTTGAACTTTTTGAAATGGCTTACATTTACTTTTTATTTGATTTTTCCCATGCCTAGAGGATATTTGTCTATACATTATAAATATCCTACAATTCTTTAATGTGTTATAAGTACCAATTTACAGCTTGTGTATGGAGGCTAGAGTAAAACATATGATATAAATTAGGGCAAGATCATAATGAAGAAAACCAAGAAAGATCAAGAAACAAGGAGATGGCGGTAAAAGGCATAAGCCATTAATTCCCACATTAATGTATTCACAAAGTAAGTACATATAGTACAATGATCAATAACCACCATTAACGGTCCACATAACTAACACTAGCTAACAAGGTGGTATTAGAACTATGATTATGAGCAATAATGCTAAAAATCCCCCCCTTAATCATTAGTCCTTACAAATGTACCAAATAGCAACAAAAACCAGTGTAAAAGTTGATAACATATCCAAGTCTTCAATCTATAAATCATAATATGAAACCTCATGAGTGTCGATGAATATTTTCCTAAAAAACCACCAAATGTGGATGCTGAAAACTAAATATGGAAAACTCACTATGCATAAAATGAGCCAGATATCCTCCGAGTCGTCACTGAAGTGAACCCAAACCAATGAGATTAAATCCTAATGAGAAGTGAATTAACTACAATTCTAACACATCCCATATCTTGAAAAACCTTGGCAATCCAATGTGCCAAGAGAAAAGAGCAGAAGAAACGTATGTCCTCTGCAAGGTAAAAATACCATCCTTGAGAATTTTGAATACTATGAATCTCTCACATATCGACACATAAAAAAACTATCAAAAATCCCGCTGACAGAAAAAAGTGTCGAACAACATCCAAAGCCTGTATATGAAAATCCTGTAGCCAAAAAACCTCTGAGTAGTAAACCAAGTAAACTATCGGTACTACTCCAAATCCTAAACCCAAATGTCCATCAAACATGTCGTACAATCCATCAAATTCCAAAAAGTGGCAAACTATCCATCCAATATACAATAACCTAGAAATCATCAATCCCCTGAAAATCCTTACCAATCAAAGACTCCATGTGAGTGATATGTGCTAACATCATTAAATCCATCATCCAATCATCTTGAAATCATAAATTCATCTACAATCTTGAACCTTGAATCCATAATCAATCATCATAAACTACAATCCTGTAAGTTACATTTCGAAACTTGAAGTTTGACATAAATTAATTCCCCCCCCCCTCTGTCGACTGAAAAGTGAGAAGTCTAGATAATGAGATATACCCCCTAAGAGTAAAAAAGGGTAATCAAACTGTCTTCGAGCGGATTCTGGAGATTTGATATTCAACTCAGACTGGAGACTCGATATTCAACTCAAAATACTACATCAAGCGGGCCTCAATCATTCCCTGTATCATCCAATCCTAAAAAACATTCACGTCTGTCAACTGTAGAAATATACCCAATCAAGTATGATTGTACCTGTGTATGAAAGCTTCCAAAATCCAAGGCCAAGTCCCTAACCATTCAAAATTTACATGTTTCCTCTGAATCTTTAGTTGCTTCTAGCACCTTTCTAAGACATGGTTTATCTTCCCACAAAAAAACACATGGGTGGAGATCAAAATAGTTTAACTCAACATGGCCAACTTGGTGACAATTTTGACACAATACAAGTTCTTTGTCCAACCGAGAATCATCAACCAACAAATCCTTAATACCTATATTATCATCAATATCCTCAACAATAGTATCATCATCAAAATATGTATCAACATCCTGAACATGTTCCTTATCAAGTTCTTCCTTCCTATCAACATTAACAAAAAAAAAAACCTCTTACAAATGTAATTGGTTTACAATAATTAGGAATATGAAAAGTTATCTATATTTTCAACCTAATCCTCATTCCTGTAATTTATCCACTTTGTTTTCACTATCATCAGTCAATGCTACACTGAATTCATCAAAGTAAAAACACTGCAACTCACAATCAACAAGCACACGTTTGTTTTCTTGTTCCTTGGTGTCATCATTAAATGACATCAACTGCCCGTGAAAATCTTTGTTTGTGTTTGAAGTAGATGTACCTTTTGTACAGTATGCAAAAACAAGCAAGAACACTAGTGAGCATTCCTTTTTGCATATAAATTGTAGATTCGGGAGTCTTCTTACGCAATATGTGCAACATATTAAACATTTTGTCAATTCCTTCCATTTTGAAGTGCTTCAAATATGCCTAATGTGCAAAATCTAAAACCTCCTTTTTGAACCCCTTGTTTAATTTCTGTGAGTTTTACAAAGATATTTGAACCCCCTTAAAAAACCTTCGCGATTATGCAAAAGACTTCAAAGTTATGTGAAGTGCAATATTCTTTTGATTGCTTCCTAAAAACCTTGCTTTGTCTTCTTTGTATGAGAATATATTAGATTGCTTGTTTTTTTTGAGAAACAAGCAATATAAACCTAATTTTCTTATAACTTCAATGACAATTTCACAAACATTCTTATAACTCGAGATGGTAATAAAATCTGATGATTCCTTTTACTTTTTTTTCTCATTTTTAATAAACCAAATGAAAAAAATTGCACAAAAATACACCATACAAAAATATCTGTTGGGGCTTGGCTTTTACCCACGAATACTCTGGTCAATGCAAATATCATTCATACTTCATAAATTTAATTTTTAATTATAAACTCTGAATTTTTAGGGTTACCTCCACCAATCTTTAAAAGTTTGCAATGGTAGACGCTCCAAACATCACCAGGTCGTCATCCTTCCTTCATTAAAAAAACGAATCCAATTCTACGATATCCTTCACAAAAAGCTAGTAATCTTTCAACTGCAAATCAATCAAAATGAAGGCCGCGAGCAGCAAACAAAAAAAAGATAAGCCGAGAGGTTTGTGTAACTGATGCATTGTTCGTGCCGCTCGAGGGTCGGGTTCAAATGGTATGGGGCTTCATCCTACTTTTCTTTAAGTTGGTGTGAACAATGTATGGTCTCGTGAACATCCCGTTTACTAGAAGCCATGATGATTGTTGGAATTATTTGGGTTGTTATTGATTTAATAGAAAAAATTCTTTATGAACAAATTTTTCTTTGGCATACCCTTTTTTTTTGTATATGGAAGAATCGACAGCTAGGTCGGGCTCATACTTGCATGACACATGGTCAATTCCAATAGCTACCACTAGGCATTCCCATGTGACACACAAGGTAAGCTGAGGTTCTAAACCAATGACCTCACATAACAGAGTGCCTTATCAGTGCACTCCATCATTGACTATTATACACCTCAGGGGCATTTAACATACATGGACTCATTTGTTTGTATATATTATATTTCCTTTACATCTCTTCTTGTTTCTTCTTGCAAGCAAGTTTTAACTTTGTTTTGGTAATTACTATGTATATTCATGTTGTAGTCGATGTCCCATATTCACAATTGTTGATTCTAATGATTAATTGTACAACTTTGATTTTTTTCATATTTTAACTCAAGTTATTTATGTGTTTAGGAGTTATTATGCATTACATATTATATTTGCAATCTAATTTTTCATTTTCTAGCAATATCTTAATTCAAATTGTTAATTCTATATTATAAAATTAATTGATAGTCGATATACAATTTTTTCTCATAATTATTAGTAGACTCTCCACATTGGAATTTATTTTACATAATTATTTATAAATAGGCTTGCATCCTAAATAACCATTTAATGAATTTGATGACTAAGATAAGACATATTCTAAAATTTACCGACATAATTGAAGTATTAGTACGCTTGAGGGGAAATATTCCACTAACTTGTTGAGTAATAAAGATAATCCCATAATTAGTAGGCTTAGGGATTCAAGTAGATCGTGTGTTTCAATCCTTGCTTTTACCCTTGAGATCCATGCAGGGGTGTTTTTTAGCGTTGTGCTCAAATTCCATTTTGAGAATCAACATAATTGATGACCATAAAGGGGAAAACTAAGTCTAGAATCTCTTCAACTCTATGTATATATCTTGAATAACAAAACCTCTGTGATCTTAACACTAATTGTTGTGTATCTTTATCTCAAACAACTATTTGATTGTGGATAGTTATGATAGATGTTTGGTGGCTAATGGTAATATATTGTGATACTCTAGGTATTCCGGGATATCTTCCGAGACTATGGTGTTTGGTTGATTATCTTCCTCAATTTAAAGGTTGTCTTCATGAATACCCAAATGACCACATCGAGAACTTTGTGGACTATTGTTTTTGGAAGGAAATTTCTTTTCCTTCACTTATGACATGTATATTCCCTCACACACTTCATGGGAAAATTGTTCAATGGTTCAATTTTTTACCTGTCATTCTATCCTTGGTTGGAATAACTTTTTTGATATATTTAGGGAAATATTTGGGGACTCAAGATCTAAATTCAGTTATTCATCAGTTTCCCCATGGTGTGATTTCTATGATGAATACCTTAACCTTCATACATATGATAGGTTCACTGAGGCCAAAATACAAAATACTTGATATGCTAAACAAATGCAAGGATCAATGGGAAAGGGTCATTCCAAATTTTTATTTAATGCATGATTATTCCCGAATAGTATATTCCTTGCTTTAGGTGGTCATAAATCCAATTGATGATCCTAAATATTGCTCATATTATAAGGAGAAGCCTACACAATATTTTTTGTATCAATCTCTATTATTCACAATTCATCTTACAAGTGAGAGATTCACGATATTTTCCCCTTTGATGAAACCCTCTTCCAAGATGATATTGGCCAAATCATTTATATTATTGTCCATTATACTTCCATTATGGATGCTCAGACTAAGATAATTTCCCTTGGTATCGGTAGTTCATCTCTCTAAATTTTGCAAAATGTTGTTGTAGGGTCCTTGTTTTGATGTGTTTTGGTACAATTTACATGACATTGTCTTACTATTTACCTTTCCATTTTCCATCCTATTACTCTATGATGACATATTTTTTACCATTTTCCCTTCAAAACACATTTTTGGTTCAAAGGTAATTATCTTAGCCTAAGTATTTCATTTTCCCTCGTTTAATGAATGAAATGTGTTAATTAGTTGAGCTAGTGAAATTACTAGAATATTCCTGTAGTCTGTTGAATAGGTCCTGCAGTTGCCTTGATGATTGACATATCTTCCACTTGTTCAACTAATTCGAAGATATGAGTTCTGTAGATAATCATGTACACATGGACATCCACTATCCAATTTGGCCAACACTATAACAATAGAGGCACAATTTTTGGTCAACGATCTAACCGATTCCTGCAATGCGCATGAGTTCGTTGCAATTTCATGCCTTTGGTCATGAAATCGTAACAAAATGAGTTGTCACTATATTTTTTTCTTTGAATTGGTTTGTCCAAAGATAAATTTGTAATGTCCCGACTATGTTTAGTGGATTGCAAAGGATTGGAAGTTTAAGAAATGTTAGTCTTTAATTTGAATCTCATTGTATAAATATCAGAGGAAATCATGCCCAAACATGTGAATTGATAGTTTTGTAATAGTATTAAGCAGAATAAGATTGAACTCTATTCAACATATATCTATGTACTATGTTAATTCTGGAATATAAAGATTGGTTCATGTGCATTTAGTTGTTGTGTTCCTAAGCTTGTAAGTGTTCAACGAGCATACTTCCAAGAGAAGGTAGGCCCCCCTTCATCTCAGAAGTAGCACCCCAATTGTTTTATTTATTTATTTTGTGCATTATAATAAATTGTAGTTTCGTTATTACTATCGGTTCATTAACTTCAATTCTTGTAGGTAGAGTTTTGTAATGAGGTTAGATAATTAATGTTGCAAGTTTTATTTCATGCTTGTATTTCAACTGATGCTTGTGAGAACAAGAGTTCATGCTTGATTGTTTGATGGTTTAATTGGTAATTATCTGGACAATGGTTGTCAAGAGCTGTAGATCAATGCAATCAATGATTTCCATTCTTTACTGATCAACAACCACCCATGATAAATACATTGATCACATGTATTAGCTTTTGATTTTGTTGCTTTTGTTTCAAGTTAATGGTTGCTAATATGACTAATAGATTGGATCCAACAAAGTACTGTTGGGTATAAAAATCTATATCCAACCTGTAATTCGACCTTATAATGTCCAGTGTTAGATGAACAACTAGATTGAATTTATTTCATAGCGTATTGGAATTGTGTGTCTCTGAGATTTGTTTTGCACATATTTTTCCTGGTGCTTCATAAGTCCACAAACCTGGATTGATAATTAATGTACTTAATTACTATTATATAATTCTGCCAACAATTGTTTTACTTAAGGATGATATTTGTGAAGGGGAAAACCAAACATCCAATAACAAGAATACCTTACAAAATTTCCTTCTTGATAATGCTTTGGATCTTGATGCCCTTGACTATGGAGAGGTGAATTTGGAGCTTGATATAGACATGGGGATTTATCTAGGGCTTAACATTTCCCTCCCCTTCAAACAAGTGTTCTCCTTGACACTTGAATAACTGTGGGTGTTTCTGCTTGAATAACTCATCCTCCCATGTCACCTCTTCCAATTGTAGGTTCTTCCATTTGATGAGGTACTCAACAATTTCTTTATTTTGCAGCTGCTTAATCCTTGTTTCAAGTATTGTTTTTGGTTCTAGTATGATTTTCCCTTCTCCATTAATATCTGGTAAAATAGTTTGGACTGGGATCTTGTCACCATTTATCTTCTTTAAGAAAGAAACATGGAAGACTATATGTACTCTTCCTGGTTGCAAATGAATAGCATGGTCATGATATCAACTAGGTGGAACACCCTTAGGCATCTCTCCAAATACCTTGGAATGATTTTTGATAATGTTTTTTAGATCCATTGGAGCAGAGGATATAAATGTTTGAAAATCTAGTAAGCACAATTGTGCAATTACACCATGGTGTCCCCTTTTGAGTAATTTTGTCATGTTGTTAGAGATTATCACTTTAGAGGGTTTCCCTTGGATAATTCTAAGCTCATTTTCCTTGCCTTCTGAGGAAAATATCATGAATAGAGCTTGAAACTTAAGGGGCACTGTTCCCAATGATTGTCATGATTGGACCCCTAATACAACATCAAAACCACCCATTTGGATTGTAGGTACTATCCAATAAATACTCCCCCATATTGAGCTTAATACTATCACACTTCCCTCAACAATTTAGGATACCTCCACCTGCAATCATTACTTGAAACTCTAGTGCTGGAAATACAAAGAAATTGAGAAATTTCGCTAATTTCTAGTTGATGAAGTTATGGGTACTACCAGAATCAATCAACATTGTTACCTTTTTCTTTTTGATACATCCTTATATTTTGAGGGTTTGTGAAATAATGATGTTTGCCAATGCATGGCAACATATTTTTGGAGTAGTTTCTTCTAGCTCTAGATCATGTGACGATTCCAATTCTTGATCTTCTTCCTCTTTGCTGGCTATGTGGAATACTTTCTTCTAACCACATTTATGCCCCTTATTGTACTTTTTGTCACAATTGAAACATAGTCCCTTTTCTCTTCTTTCATCCATTTGCTAAGGTGTCAACCTTATTGGTTGAGTGAGGTTAGGAGAGGGTGCATGATTCTCTCTATAGTTGTTAGTGACCACTCTTCTAGTAGCCATATTTTTACTTTCAACTTTCCTTGCCAAGTTGAAAGCATGCTCTAGGGATTTAGGTTCAAAGAGACACACTTCATGTTGGATGCTTTCCTTTAAAGATCCCATAAATAGATATAATAGTTTATCCTCTGGAATGTCCTTTATCCCAAGACTTAGTTTTTGGAATTATTGAATGTGCTCTGCAATTGTACCTTTTTGTCAAAGATTTATAAATTGACTAAATAATGCATTTCTCTTCATATCTCCACAACGTGATATCAATTCATCCATAAAAATGGACCAACAAACAATGGAATCATTTTTTTTTTCTCGGTGGGTTAGCTCGAGTGGATGAATGTTGTGGTTATAATGCAAGAGGTATCGTGGTCAAGTACTTGACTAGTTGTATTGTCGATATTGTTGGGCCTCACTCAATGTCCCTATCGGGTTAGGCCCCACAACGATGGCCAATGGTATACCTCGTTTACCATCCATGGATCATGGGGAAGTACCTGGAGGATTTTCTATTAGGGTTTCCTTGGGAAAAAAATCAATTTTTTGTTCACAAATCCATTGATACCATACAAATTAGTCATTTTCTAAATACGAGGATGCAATAGTTACCTTTTGAAAGGTTGAAAATTGGTGTAAATCAAAGAATTTATCCATTTGGATACCCATGTTATAGGATCTTTACCATGAAAGTTCCTCATATTGATATTTAGAATGAAGTAGTTCATTGGTGTTGACTTGAATCCCTAATGGTGTGGATCTTGGAGTGATGAATGATCATGATTCTAAGATTTAGTGTTTATTCTCTCCAAATGTGATAAAATACTCTCCAAATGTGATAAAATACTCCCCAAATGTGATTGAGTCTCAACACCATTGTTCTATAAAATAATGGTTTCTATGTAATTCATGGATTTTTGAATTTCTTCCTTACTTTGATCCATCTTCTTTTTCATTTGATATTTAATTTCCCTTTTAAGGTATTCCTTTCAAACCCTAATTTGGAGACTGTCTGGATGGTTGAACTTTTTCCTAATATATCTTTGAAATTTGAACCCCTTTGAGTCTAAAATTTCAACTTGTAGTACTGTGATATGCCTTCTTAAACTCTTGAAAATTTCACAGTCTGAACCTTCACTGGTAAATATTTATAGCAAAAATACCAAAATGAGTTGTTTAAGACTAATTTCAGGATTAGTAAAAGACCCCAACTTCCACAATATATATCTCACAAATTGTAATGATTAAAAATATGAAAAATTTTCACATGTAACTTGCTTAGTCTCCTTAGGATTTTGACAATTTTAGTTTCTGAAACTTCACCAAAAATTGTTTATAGTGAAAATAAAAAGATGACTTGTTTGAGACTAACTTTAAGACTAGTCACAAACCCTAATTTCCACAGGAGATATCTCCGAAACTATAATGAACAAAAACTTGAAACTTTGACCACCTATTCTTCACTACCTTTCCTTAGGCTCATAAATTTTTTTCTATCTAAAACTCCCCCTCAAAAAGTTATAGAAAAAAATCCAATATGTCTTTGATGGAAGAAGCAAAACCCTAGGATCATAAACTCTGATCCCAAATGTTATAAACCAACACATTGATAATGATAAAAAATGAATGAATAATAGTCCAATTAAGGGTAAACCTCCTTTTACAATACATTCAATGCACAAGAAAAGATAAGATGATCCTAAGACTAGGTCTCCTTGGTATATGTATAGGAGACAAAGGGTACAATTATAACGAAAGGGTATAATGAAAGGTTCTAGCCAACCTACCAATATAACACTAGAAATGTAATAAATTAATATCTAGGGATTAATAATGGGTTTTATGCTTAACATGGGGCTTTGTCTAGGGATTAAATTTGTTTCAGAGGGAAATCATCTCAAATAGGTTTTTAGGCACTTGTTGACCACTTTAATTTGACCATTTGTTTGGGGTTGATATATAGTGCTCATTTTTAGTTGGACACCCTATAGATTAAACAATTCTTGCTAAACTTTGCTAGTGAAGGTAGGATCCCGATCCAAGACAATGGAAGTGGGCATGAGATGTGATTTATATTTTTTATCAAGAAATATTGGGAAAATAAGGAGGGTGTAAATGGATGTGGTAGGGCACAAAAATGAGCTTATTTGGAGAGACAATCGACTACCACCATGATCATAGATTTGTTTCTCACCCTTGGAAGTTCCCATATTAAATCCATAGTGATGTTGGCCCATATATGTGTCGGGATAATTAGTGGTTGAAATACCCCTGGTGTCTTCATTGTTTCTATGTTAGGTGTCAAATGTGGCCACAAAAGAATGAGTGCTTAGTTTGTTCATATGTTTTTTTATTTTTTTTTATGAAATCTAGAGTTTATTGTTGTAGGTGATGAATGAAATTACTTCAATATTCTTTGCTTTAAGGAAGAGATATTTACTATAACAATGTGTCCTTTATATCACAATGTATCTAGATTCCATTTATACCCCTTAGGAGGGTTGGTATATTCCTGAAGCTTATGGATTAGTTGATTGATAACATCATTTTCCTACCAATATTGATGGGATTCCTCAATATAAGGTGAAAATATATCAATCCTTCTCAAATTGTTGGGATAAGGCATCGAATACCACATTTTCTATACCTTTCTTATAGACAATCTCATAGTCATACCCTAGTATCTGAGCGACCCAATTATGTTGTTCTGGTGATGATAACATTTGTTCAAGGAAGTAATTCAAACTATTATGGTCAATCTTAATCTGGAAACATCATCCGATGAGGTATGGGCACTATGTCTCTCTGGCATGTAGGATTCCCATCATCTCTTTCTCATATGTGGGCTTACCCAAATTGCGGTCACATAATTTCTTACCGGTGAATGCTAAAGGGTGCCATTCTTGCATCGGTACTACTCCAAGACCTTTACTTGAGGCATACTCGAGGCATCGCATTACAAGACAAAAAGTCTTAGTAAAATATGGTACAACTAGTACTAGAGTTGTGCACATTGCATCTTTTAAAGGTGATAAGGCCCATTTTGCGAACTCATTCCAAACAAAAGCATTTTTTTTGAGTAACAAGGTTAAAGGAGCTATAATTTTTACGTAATTTTTCAAAAAATTCTCATAGTACCCTGTAATTCCTAAGAATCCATGCAATCTCTTTAGAGTTTTGGGATAGGGCCAATCTTGCAGAGTTATGAATTTAATGGGATCAACTCATACTCCCTCTTGGATTACAATGTTACCCAAGTATTCAACCTTTCCCCCAAAACACATTTGAATCATTTTTCAAATAGTTAGTGATCGTATGGGAGTTGTAAGGATATATCAATGTGCTTTATGTGGTATTCCCATGTTTTTTTGTAGATCTAAATATCATCAAAGAATACAAGCACAAAATTGTAGAGGAATAGTCAAAAGATCTTGTTCATGATTCTCTATAAGGTTGATGGCACACTCCAAAGGTAAAAAGGCATCACTAGAAACTCATAATGACCTTCATGTGTACAAATTTTTTTCTTAGGGTTGTCAGCCTCTTTCATCTTGATTTGGTGGTAGATGGAACGAAGGTCAAGTTTCGTGAAAATTTTGGCTCCATGAAGTTCATCCAAGAGGTCATCAATAATTGGGATATACATTTTTTCCTTAATTGTTAGCTTATTGATATCTTGAAAATCAAGACACATGCACCAAGTAACTTCCTTCTTTAATACCATTACCACTAATGATGATTAATGGATAGTGCTAGAGCATATAACTCTTGCCTCCAACAATTCCTTAATGATATTTCAAATTTCATTTTTGTGTGCAAAAGGATGCCTATAAAGATGCACATTAGGTGGTTGAATTCTTGGAGTGACGGGAATACCATGATCATTCTCCCCACATGAAGGTGGTAAAACTTGTGGCATTTCAAAGACCTACTAAATATTAGAGAGAACTTGTTATGAAACAAATCCAAAATAGTCAATGAATAAAAATCCACTTCGAAGGGAAAACCTCCTTTTACAATATATCCAATTCACAAGACAAGATGCATATACAAATGAATCATTTTTATTATAAATAAGAAATAAAATGAGCATGACATAACCTACCCTAAGATGACCTAAACATAACTAATAAAATAATAATAGATGAGTGTAATGGACTTAACAAGGGCCTTAGGGGCCTTAACATAACCTGTCTCTTTTAAAAAATCTTTGCCCTTAAAGCTTGCAATTGAGGGTGTTTCTTCATGAACTAGTCATTTTTCCATGTAGCTTCTTCTGGAGGCATATTGTTTCACTTGATTAGGTACTCCATAATGGTTATATTCCAAAGAGATATAGGATGTCAACCTATAAATTTTTCTGGTTAAAGAATCAACTTCTCTTCATCTAATTCTAGAAGTTTTGTATACACTAACATAGCTTGTCCCAAAACCTTTTTAAGGAAACATACATAAAAAAATTTCTGAATGTGAAAAGAAGGAAAATCTAAGGCAAATATAACTCATATGGAACTTGTTCAATATTGCGAATGATATTGTAGGGTCCATAAAATTTTGGAGCAAATTTCTAATTCTTATTTTGTTTGAGAATAGATTGCTTATAAGGTTGTAGTCTAAAAAATACCCAATCACCCTCCTCAAATTTTCTTTCATTCAAATTTTGATCTTCTTTTTGCTTCATCCTGTTTTGTACCATTTGAAGGGTTTCCTTAAAAATTGTCAAAGTTTCTTTAGTCTTCTCCACATGTGACTCTATTTCATGTACTTTGGAATAACCTTGCAAAAATTATGAGATACTAGGAGCTGGATATCCATAAAAGGATTCAAATGGGGACATCTTAGTAGTTTTGGAAATATGGTTGTCATTGATGTCACCAATGCACATGACACAAGTTCAAAAAAAATAGCACCGCATCACGCAGAGATCACATAGGACATAATTTCAGATAAATAGAACCGCATCACGTAGGACACAAGTTCAGAGAAATAGCGCTGCATCACACAGAAATCACACAGGACACAAGCCCAAAGAACTAACACATACATCATGCAGGACACAAGCTCGGGAATAAATAGTGTTGCATTGCACAAAATGAAAGCCCGGGAGAAATAGTGTTGGATCATGTAAAGATCGAGTCGTTGAACAATATTCTAGATCAACGGTGACATATGTACCATGATTTTTCCATATAACCTACCGTGCACGACATGGAAGTAATATTAAAACCTCATTGTTGGGTCCCTTACCACATGCGGCATGGAAGAAGTATTAAAAAACACATTATTGAGTCCCCTACCATAGGCGACATGGAAGTAATATTAAAACCACATTCTTAAGTTACCTACCACACGTAACATGGAAGTAGTATTAAAGCCCCATTGTGACAACTTTTGAGACACTAGAGGCACAACCCCATTGTGACAAGTTCCAAGACAGAAAATGGATAACCTCATTGCAACAAGTTTTTGAGACATGAGAGGCGCAACCCCATTACGATAATTTCTGAGACATAAGAAGGAAAAATATCATTGTGACAAGTTTTCAAGACATGAGAGGCACAAGCCCATTAAGACAAGTTCCAAAATGAAAGAGGTGCAACTCATTGCGACAAGTCCTAAGAAATGAAAGACACAACACCATTGTGAAAAGTTTTCAAAACATGAAAGACACAACCCCATTGCAACTTAATCCACGATTGTTTTCCTAGGTAAAAATGACTTGGAAATGGGTTTAAGGAAGCGACTAGGTGCCCAAGACAGTCAGGTGTGGAAATAAACTATCAAGATTGAATCCTGACCACAATCCAACGATAGTCGAGTTTCAACGAAACTAGAGCGCTGTGTAAAGATGAAAATGACAATCTTAGTCATATTCTTAACATTTTCTTAGATTGACCATTCCATAAGGAAGATTGACATAAGAAAGAACTAAACTCAATTAATTTAAAGGCGATTTGAAAGTCATTTTAAATTAATGTCAATAACAACCTACTATTAATGAATAGGCATATTGATTCATTGAAGAGACACAATGGTTCAATGATGCACGCCATTTGGTAAGATATATAAACCCATCAAAATGAAGAATGGAAGTGTGACTCAACAGATATTTGAGTATACCTGAAGTAGAGTCACTATAATATATGAGAGTGAACATAAAAATATCGTAGTGAGGGTGGAAGGGAGAAGTTTGGGAGGATTGTAGTCCTTTACAGGTGGAAGCCTGAACAAGAGGGAGTTGCAACTTCCTTTCAAGTTGATGCTTGAATAATACAGGGGGTTGGAGCCTCCTTTCAAGTTGGTGCTTGAATAATGCAAGGGGTTGGAGCCTCCTTTCAATTTGGTTCTTGGAGAAGCAAGAAGTTGTAGCTTCCTTGATTAGGTGCTTAGAAAAGAAGGGGATCTGTGTTGGACATATTGTCATTGATTTCAAAATTTGATGTCTTTACGTTATAATGATGAGTTAGTATGAACAAAGAGATGAAAATCCATGTACAAAAGGACTAACAAATTAAGAGCTCAGGAGGGTTAGCGACTGTAATATCCCCAACCACTCACAGGATGGGGTATGCTACCTTCAAGCCCACCCTTGGACTTCACAATCTTACTGGTACCTTCTTTATTTAATAAGGACACATAAGATAAAATATTTAATGACATGCACATCAATATACAACAAGCATGCATAATCTATGATTTAGTTAAATGATAATTAAAATACACAATGAAATACATTCATACACAGATAATAATATCACAACAAAGAGGACTTATCTTTATAAAAAGGTGACACCAACTGGCTACAGACCAAGGACATTCCACCCAACCATAAACACCATTGTTCCAAATCTAAACAACACTGTCACCCTCAAACCAGGGCTATGAATCCACAAGGACGGTTCCAGAGTGTACTTGGGTTCCCAAACCAGTCAGCTGTCAAGCTATCATAGATTTCCTAGCACCCACAACAATCCAAGTAACCAAATCTCTTCCACCCAACATGTACCACCGAAGAGAATGGACCTCCACCCTTCTCTGCCACACAGTCCCTTAGGCAGTCCTTCTCCTTTTTCCAGGGCCTCCAACACAACTCGTCCATAATCTCAATGCTGGTACTCTCATGACTCGTAGTTGTGAGAAAAATAGGGCACATGCCAATTGCATCTTAGACATGCAGGTCCCAAGTCATGGCTGGATTGCACCAGTGACCATTACAGCCAACTATCCCGTGGCTAATATTCATTAGTTCCTTTCCATTTACCCAAACGAGAAGCAGGTGGGGATGGATTGATGAATGGGTGAGTGAGTGAATGAAAGGGCGTGAGGGAAATAATGGTACAAATGCAAGAGTGAAGGAGCAGATGAGCCAACGAACAACCCCACAATCAGACTAGGGATGGGTTTAAGTATTTTCATGGGGAATCAAGAACCTCTTTTCCTTCCCCAAGAAGCTCACGTAACCGATCCTCTCCCTTAGGAAAAAAGGGTAATTAACATAGGCATAAACATTTATCCCCTCAAGCCCCTTCTCTTGTGGAATCATAGCCCCCTATAACTCTAGTCCTTGTCCGTCTAGCAACCAACAATGTGTTTATTATTAATAGTGATCAAACATTTCATTTCTTGGGCATACTGGCCCTTTAATAATTGTTTGGGAACTCAGGCCTCTCAGCATTGTAACAATACATTATTTAAAATGGGGGTTCGAAACACGGGGTGTTACATACCCTCCCCCTTATCTTGACACTATCCTCGGTGCATATACAAAATAGAGATCAAAATATCAAACTTGTTAAAAAAGATTCGGTTACTCTACTCGCATGGCATCTTCATGCTCCCGAGTAGAATCTTCAGGACCGTGGCAGGTCCACTAAACTTTTACCAGCTCTATAACTTGATTCCAGAGCATTTTGACCTTTCTGTCCAATACCCACACTGGTTGAACCTGAAAGTCTTCCTCCATCTCTACCTGGATCAGATTCCAATCCATAATGTGGTTAGGTTCATGTACATATTTCTTTAGTAAAGATACATGAAATACATTATGCACATTCATGGAAGCAGGCAATGCAAGCATGTATGCAACTAGCCCTATTCTGTCCAATATTTCAAATGGACCACAAAATCTGGCTGCCAGCTTTGTACAACTACCCAATTTCAAAGATCTTTTCTTGGGATTCACTTTCAAAAGTACATGCTCCCCTACTTTAAAATCTCTAGATGTCATGTTCTTGTCTGCATAAAATTTCTGTCTATCCTGAGTTGCCTTTAAATTTCGCTTGATCTTAACCACCCGGTCTTCCATGTCCTTGAGAAACTCTGGCCCAAGTACCACTCTATCTGCTAGGTTGTCCCAGCTTACTGGAGTATCACATTTCCTACCATACAAGGCTTCAAATGGGCTCATTTTTAATGAAGCTTGACACCCATTATTATATGCAAACTCAACCAAGTGTAAATAATCTTCCCACTTAGATGGCTTATTCGTCACATACATCCTCAACATATCTTCTATTATTCGATTGACCCTCTCTATTTTCCCATCTGTCTGGGGATGATACACGGTGCTAAAGTTTAGATTTGTGCCAAATCCTTTAAACAATGCCCTCCAAAAATTGGAGGTAAACTTCGTATCTTTGTCCGAGATGATTGTCCTAGGTATCCCATGCAACCTAGAAATTTCCTTCATGAAAATTTATGCAATATTAGTCGATGTATGTGTTGTCTTCATAGGCACAAAATGAGAAGCATTGGTTAATTTTTCAAACACCACCATGATTGAATCATGTTGCTTATTTGTTCTAGGGAATCCTATGATGAAATCCATGGTGATCACTTCCCATTTCTTCTCTGGGATTGACAATGGCTGCAGCAACTCCGCTGGGTGCCTATGCTCAGCCTTCACCTTCTGACATTCCATACATTGAGCGATGTAATCAACAACATCCTTCTTCATTCCCGACCAAAATAACTGGCTTCTTACTGCTGTAATTGTTTTCTCGTAACCAGGATGTCCAACATAAGGAACATCATGCATTTCCTTCAGTACCAAATTCCTCAGTTCTCTGGAACTAGGAACATAGATTCTATTTTTATGCATGAGTAATCCGTCTTCCTTTATCTCATACTCCTTTATTTTCCGCTGTACATTTCCTTGCTATAAGTTTTCATTTACTTGTAGGTAATTCTGATCTGTAACATGACCATCTAAAATTATGCTCTTCAAATATGAATGATGCATACTTACAACAATAGCATGCAGTAGATGCACTCTTCTACTAAGCGCATCGACAACTTTATTCTCCTTTCCTTTGATATGCTTGATATCAAATTCATATTCACTTAAAAATTTCAGCCATCTTGTTTGCCTGGAATTCAAGGATGGTTGTTCAAAAAGATACTTCAGGCCAATGTGGTCTGTCCTTAATTCAAATTTCTTCCCCATGAGATAATGCCTCCACATCCTCAAGGCGTGGACAATGGCAACAAGTTCCAAGTCATGGGTGGCATAGTTCCTCTCATGGTCCTTAATCTTTCTGGACTCATATCCAATTACATGTCCATTTTGTGTGAGGACTCCCCCAAGTCCTTACTTACAGGCATCTATACATACCACAAAACTTTCATTTGGGTCTACAATCTTTAACACAGGTGCACTAGTAAGTAATTCATTCAACAGATTAAAATTCTTTTCACACTTGAGTGTCCATTCAAATTTAGTTCCCTTCTTTTGCAAGGAAGTGATGGGATGAGAAATCTTAGAGAACCCTACTATGAACCTTTTGTAGTAGCCAACTAATCCCATAAAAGATCTGACGTTTGACACATTACTGGGTGTTGTCCATCCTTTAATGGCTTCGATCTTCTATGGATCTACTACTATGCCCTGCTCTAAAATAATGTGTCCCAAGTAATGGATCTGATTTTGATAAAAAGAACACTTACTCAACTTGGCATACAACTAATGTTCTCTCATTACTTGCAATACCAGTCTTAAGTGATGTTCATGCTCCTCTTCAGACTTAGAATAGATAAGTATGTCATCCAAGAATACCATGACAAAATTATCCAAATGATATTTGAATATTCCATTCATTAAGCACATGAATACAACTGGTGCATTGGTCAGTCCAAATGGAACCACTACAAATTAATAATGCCCATACATGGTCCTAAAGGATGTCTTATGAATGGCTTCTTCCTTGATTCTTACCTGATGGTATCCTCCCCTTAGGTCAATTTTTGAAAATATCTTTTCTCCTCTTAGCTGATCAAAGAGGTCATCGATTCGAGGTAGAGGATACTTGTTATTTATAGTGTACTTGTTCAAATGTCGGAAGTCAATACATAGCCTCAAGGTTCCATCCTTCTTTTTGACAAAAAGTACTAGTGCTCCCCAAGGTGAAACACTTGGACGTATGTACCCTTTCTTCAACAATTCCTCCAACTGCATTTGTAATTATTTTAACTCTGGTGTGCTCTTTCTGTAAGGTGTTTTTGACACCGAGGCAACCCCTGACACTAAATCAATTGATAAATCTATCTCCCTCCTTGGTGGCAATCCTGGTATTTCTTGGAATACATCTTCGAATTCCCGTAGCATCGAGAAATCTTTAAGTCTTGGCCCATTTGTATTATCTGGATCTTCCACATGAGCTGCATATAGTTGACGTCCTTTCCTAACACATCTTTTCAACTGTAAGGCTGAAATCTCCCTTATAGAGATGGGTCTTGGAACTCCTTTCACAGTGCTCTGTTTTCCATTTCCATCAAGACATGTAAATGTATTGTTATGAAAATCTAGGACAACATGATGCTTGTCCAACCAATCCATTTCAATCAGAATATCATAAGACCCCAATGGTATGATATTTAGATCCATACTAGTATTCACGCCATTAAGACTTATGGAATAACGTCTGACCATATCATGGATTCTTCTTTTGGTTCCAGTGGATAACTAAAATAAAATTTCTTTTCCAAGTTTACTTTTATCCAATTCAAATCTATCCACTATCTTAGGATCAATGTAGCAATGAATTTCCCCTGAATCAATCAAAATAGCAATAGGCTGATTTATGATCTTACCTTTCACCTCGATCATATTGGACTGGTACTCTGCTTGTCAATCATTTAAATCCGCATAGATTCTTCCCATATCTTCAACTGTTGTAGCCTCTTAGATGTTGTGCACAGTCTTCACTCTGTCTTTTTTGTGTGGGCAATCCTTGTACAGGTGATATTCCTTGCATCCCCAACATTGGATTGGTGGTCTTCCCATTTTTCCCAAGGAATCTTCTTTCTTGAAATCCCTCTTAGCATATTGATCTTGACGATTTATATTAGGCTCATTCATGTTGAAGGAAGATTTGAATCCTTTCCTCCTCTGATCAGACTTCTCATTCTTCTTGTCATTCCAATATTTCTACAGAGATCCACTTCCCTGGCCATGCTCATATAGGTATTTATCCTTCCTGATGGCTTCAGTCAAGGTCTTGGGCTCATCATACTTGATATTTTCCTTATAAAAGGCTGACAGTCCACTTAGAAATCTTTGTATTTTCACCTTCTCATCACCAATGAACCTGGCATATTTTAACAATCCTAAGAACTTCTTCTCATACTCTGCCATAGTTATGCTTCCCAACCTGAGTTCAAAGAACTGCTGCATTTTCTTGTCATAGAAATTCTCTGAGAGGTACTCCTTCTAGAAGTACTTTTTGAACTGCTTCCAAGTGATCATAATCTTATTAATGTGCTCCACTTGATTTAGTTGGTCCCACCACATTGCATCTTTCCTGTGTAAATGGTAGGTGGCAATCCTAGCTTCCAGATTTGATGAATAGTTATGCAACTGAAAATATCTCTTGAGCCCAAGCAACCATGCTTCGACATCATCTTCCCTTTCTCTTTCACCCTCAAAGGAAGGTGGCTTGAGCTTCCTCAACTCTTCTTGCAAAATATCTACCTCTTGTTTCCTTCTTTGGTGTCTGAAAGGAGATACCTCTGGACTGCTTACGAGATCATCTGATGAATACAAATTTATTTCTGAGTAAGGAGGTGAGTGGTGTCCATGATCTCTTATATCACTTCTAGAATAACCTGCTCTTCCACGAACATCCCTTCTTTCATGGCACCTGCCTTCTTCCTCTTGTCTTGAGTTTGATCCCTTCTTCATTTGCCTCTGCAACTAATTTAAGCTCTGCAACACTCAAGTATTTATCTGACTTTTCTCTCTCATCAGTCCCTCGTTGTCTTCTTTGTAGCTTTGCACTTCCATCTTTAGGATTCTTACCGTTTCTATTAACGTTTCATGTTCTCCTTTTCCCTTGCGTCCATTGGACTCAGTCTCTGCATTACCAACTCTGGTATTATGGCCTTCAGCCTCCTTATCATGACTGGAGGCTCCCTCGCCTTATTCCATTTCCTCAATACACATCCTGAGTTGATGTGTTTAAACCGCTTAATTCTGCAAAATGTGCAAGCGACCATTTTGTTAGAATTATGCATATGATAAATAAAATTGCCAAACCATGCTATAGGTCTCTTTCTTTTTTTGTTCATGGAGATCATATCCCCATTATATGAAAATAATAGTGTCCTATTATCCTTGGATGACACAGAGTTTTATCCTGCACAAGCACTTCCTTGAAACCACCTTCCCATGTGACCCTGACTAGAAACCGTAGCTAAATCCTTCCTTAGCACTTTTCTGTCTAGAAGACCACCAATTTGGCCCTTATCCCTCATTCCCTCATCTCTCAATATTCATATGGCCATGGCCATGACTCTGTGCTTAGCTGAAAAAGCATTTGTCTAGAGCTTTGTGACTTCAAAACTTTAATCCAGGATCAGATCAATGGTCATCGCCCTTTTTCATGATCAATGATTGAGATCCACTTCGAGACTCCATGCTTTGGGAGTCTAAACTTTACTTCCTTGCGTCCTCCCGGAACACTTTTACTTGGAGTTCATGATCTACCGACGGGTGTCCTCCCACAGATCAACGACTCTGAATCACTTCGGCTCTTCGGGCTTTGAAAGTTTCAAAAATTTCCTGCTGCACTTTGTCCTAGAGTGATTTCACCTGAATTCAACGATCCTTTGATGTGTGTCTTCTAGAATCAACGGTCGATATGTACTCGAGCCTTCAGGCCTTCGAGAGTTTTCGACCCAACTCCACCTGTCACATCTTTCCCCACTAGAGTGCCCAGTCTTCAGACTGCATGATCTATCACCACGTGGTGAAATACTGGAAGCAGACACATGGCCCAATCAGGCGGGTGCCACGTGTCACATTCTAACTGACTTTTCAATACTCCAATGCCAAAAAATTACTGACACGTGGCACACATCCCATGTGTCCACATCATCCCAAGTGACATCTGCAAGACACGTCACTTCAGGAATTCTAGGATCCACATCACCTCTAGGTGACGTCATCGTGCCCCATCACTTCGAATCTTCGGGCTTCGGAACTTTGGGAGTTTCCATGCTAGCACACTTCCAATTCTCCCGAACTCTGAATTCCCAAACTGGCCAATCTGTCACCATGTGTCCTCCTGGATCAGACGACTAAGATTCACTTCGGATCTTTGGGTTTCAAAAATCTCAAAATTCAAACCTCCTCGAAGTACACGAGATTATGCCGCGTGTCCTCTTTAATCGGACGGTTGAGGCTTACTTCAAGCCTTCACCCGAAATCCATAGATTTACACCACGTCTCTTCTGGATTAGAAGGCCTATATTCACCTCGGACGATCCGACACTTGATATTTACTCTGGATGATCTGGCGACTGATATCTATTTCGGATGATCGGATGATCAAGATTTACTTCGGCTCTCCGGGCTTCGAGATTTTCAAATCTCAACTTAAAACCCATCGAACAGATTTCTTTGGAGTTACTGATCTGCTGACACATACCTCTTGGTGATCGACGACAGGATCTACTTTGGCTATACGGAGTTTCGATGTTTGATCCCTAACATGTCACATCACTTACTGCCTTTCAATTTGCGGGGGCACACATCGACGGTTTGGAGTAACTCACTTTTCTCCCTGCAATCCTCCTAATGCTGACACGTAAACCCTCAGTGAAACAGTGGTTTGGATTGCGGGACCACCTTGGGGAATTATCTCCTGTGCAACTTGGTTCCGCTCAATGCCTCCTGTCCGTTGATCTCTCTCTCCAATGGGATCTGATGGTTGTGACCTTAACTCTTGCTTCCTTTTCATCGAATGACCCCTGTTCACCTGTCCTCCAATCCAACGATCCTTGATCTCTCCTATTCCCACAGTGACGATCGATCCCAAATTCGAAGGGGGATGGTCATGATCCTTCAAACCCCCTACAACGGATCTCTGACGATCTAATTACTGCGTAGATTCTGCAACACTATTCCTCCTGAGATTTTCAACTTCGTGGTCAGAGTTCGATCTCGACCACGAGACTCTGACCAACAGACCCAGCCCATACCGACTGAGTGATTCAACCAGAAGCTCTAATACCAATCTATAACATCCCCACCCACCCACAGTCCGAGGTATGCTACCTTCAAGCCCACCGTTGGACTTCGCACTCTTACCGATACCTTCTTTATTTAATAAGGACACATAAGATAGAAGATTTAACGACATGCACAACAATATCCAACAAGCATGCATAATCTAAGATTTAGTTAAACGATAATTAAAATACACAACAAAATACATTTATACACAGATAATAATATCACAACATAGAGAACTTATCTTTATAAAAAGGTGACACCAACTCGCTGCAGACCAAGGACGTTCCACCCAACCGTAGACACCACTGCTCCAAATCTCAGCAACAGTGTCACCCTCGAGCCAGGGCTACGAATCCACAAGGATGGTTCCAGAGTGTACTTGGGTTCCCAAAGCAGTCAACTCTCAAGCTCTCATAGGTTTCCCAACACCCACAACAATCCAAGTACCCAACTCTCTTCTACCTAGCCTGTACCACCAAAGAGAATGGACCTCCACCCTTCTCTGCCACGTAGTCCCTTAGGCAGTCCTTCTCCTTTTTCCAAGGCCTCCAACATAGATGGTCCAGAATCTCAATTGTGTAACTCTCAGGACTTGCAGTTGTGAGCAAAACAGGGCACATGCCAATTGCATCTCAGACATGCAGGCCCCAAGTCATGATTGGATTGCACCAATGACCATTACAACCAACTATCCCATGGCTAATATTCAATAGTTCCTTTCCCTTTACCCAACCGAGACACAAGTGGGGATGGATCAATGAATGGGTGAGTGAGTGCATGAAAAGGCGTGAGGGAAATAATGGTACGAATGCAGGAGTGAAGGAGCGGACGAGCCAATGAACAACCCCACAATCAGAATAGGGATGGGTTTAAGTATTTTTGTGGGGAATCAAGAACCTCCTGGCCTTCCCCAAGAAGCTCACGTAACCGATCCCCTCCCTTAGGAAAAAGGGTAATTAACATAGGAATAAACATTTATCCCCTCAATCCCCCTCTCTTGTGGAATCATAGTCCCCTATAACTCTATTCCTTGTCCGTCTAACAACCATCGATGTGTTTATTATTAATAATGATCAAAACATTACATTTCTTGGGCATACTGGCCCTTTAATAATTGTTTGGACACTCAGGCCTCTCAACATTGTAACAATACATTATTTAAAATGGGATTTCGAAACCCGGGGTGTTACAACGACTGAAGATCATAAGCTCATAAGAGATGATGCACATGAAGCTAAAAAGGTAAAGCACAGTGCAAAAACATGATCGAGATTGAAATCCCCACAGGACAAACCATGACCGTTGGATATGCAAGTGCCAGATCAAGGGCAGGGATTGATTGCGAAGCCCGAAGGGAGAATTAAACTACACACTATTTCCAATCCTGCAATTAGTCTAGATCGTCAGATCTCATCGACTCAAAGATCGATGACTATGGTTGATCCACTAAACGATCAGATTAAGTCGTGACTGTTGGATACGTAAGCGCCAGATCAAGGGCAAGGATTGATTGCAGAGAATGAAGGGAGAATTAAACTATAAATTATTTCCAATCCCACAATTATTCTAGATCATCAAATCTCATCGATTCAAAGATCAACGAATCTGGTTGACTCACCAACAATTGCACAACTTCAATTGCGGAGTTTGGGCGACAAATTAAAATACACGCAAGTTGCGGTTCCGCAATCCACATCGACCGTTGGATCAAGTCAAGTGGAAGGATAGGATAAGAAAAGACGAAGACTGTTAGATACGAAATCCCAAAGTAAATGAGGACCATCTGATCTATTTAGAGCGCACCAAGGTAGCAGTGGTCAACTTCGACGCTGACCACTTCAGGAGAAAAGGTTTGAGAACATGTAAGATCACCTGAAAGTCGAAGTCTTGAAGCAAATGTGAACCGTCCGATATGAATAACACTTTGGGAGATATCAGGACCATCAGATCATGTTTAATGGAAGGACAAAGTAAACCACAAATGTCCCGAAATAGACGTAAGCCATTTGATATGAGGAAACACTTCGAAAGATATCCTGACCATCGGATCGAGGAAAGTAGAAAGATAGGATAAGCAAGGCCAAAGGCATGAGATCCCGAATAGCCGAATTATTGACAACCATTGGATCATGTTAAGCCTTTTTGGGTTAAAGCATGACCATTATATGAATTCAAGTTACTCGAGGTTTACACTTTGTGGAATCTCGCTTCGGGAGAACTGGGAAGTGGAGAAATTGAATTACCCGAAGTCCTGAAGGCCGAAGTCTCGAAGTGGATATGAGTCATTCGATCAGTGGAACACTTCGGAAAGTATCCTGACCATTAGATGGAGGAGAAGAACATGTGCCATATGAAGAGATCTACGTCAACAAGGACACATGGCGTAATCAGATGATGAAAAGTGTCAAGGTCCCATAGGTACTTTAAGCACACGTAATCCATGAATCCAGGTGACACATGGAAGCCACTCAGGAAGTTCCATGTCAAAAAGTGACGTCAGCAAGTTACGTCACTCCGAGAGTTTTTACTTCGGGAGTTTCACCACCAGCAAATGCCCTAAGTCTCGAAGTCCTGAAGTGGACATGAGTCGTCCGATATGAAGAACACTTCAGGAGCATTCTCAACTGTTGAATATTATGGACATGTGTCTTTTATTTGGGATATTTGTAAAGAGGCTGAAAGTCGCGAAGGACAAAGTCCCGAAGTACCGACAATCATCCATCTCATCAGGAGATTAAAATGTGACTGTTGATTTTGATAAGTGATTAAGCACTCGCTTGGACTAGCATCTTGTCAGCACCTGAGGTTGTATGGAATAAATAAACAGAGGGCGAAAGAAGAAGCAACACTTAAATTAATACTCCCTTGGTCCTACGCGTATGGTTATAAGTAAATGGTTTGAAGGAACCGCCTTTGCAGAAACATGAAATTAAGTTAAATGAGATCGATCCATACTTGTGATCGATTAATGAAAATAATTTTCATTAAATTGAAAGGGATTCTCGATAATATTTGGATAAAGAAAAACAAATGATATTATTGTTAAATGAAGGGGTGCGATGGTACAAATAAAGGGACACAATGTTTCATAGCTCACACCAGTTGGAATAATATATAAACGAGAAAGAGTGGTGAGAAGAAAGTGTCTTTGCAATTTGAGCGAAGAAGAACTGTTGGTTCTAGGGCGCCTGCCAATTTCTTATTGAAGATCAAGAACAAAAGGAGACAAAGCATCAATTATGCAATCCAATGTGTGACATAGAAGACCTTTATTGGACTACAGTAGATACATTAAAGATTAAATGATAGAATCCATAGAGCAAGAGTTGAAGTTTGACTGCAGATAACCAGAAGACCATACAAGTAGAAGTTGTAGCAGACAAGTAGAAAGTGAAACAGTTAATGATTCTAAGAAGACTTGAAGAATTGATAGTACCTCTATGTGTTTATGAACACCTTGAACATAGTACAATAAGAGAGTTATAAGTGTTTAACTTGCATAAAGGGAGGAAGGGTGGAGCAAGGGAAAACAAGTCAAAAATTCAAATCTAATAGGACTTGTGTTAATGACCGCATGAATCAAATTCAATATGAAGAGCAACAAAGATTGAATCACATTGTGAAATTAGTTGGTTGTTAGCAACAAATTCACATATAGACAATAAATTTAAACAAGGTGGTAGGGTGGTGCTAGGGAAGGATACAAGCATGTAGGGGGTCGTAGCCTCCTTCTAGTTGCAGCTGGTAAATAGGGTGTCAAAGCTTCCTTTCAGTGGTAGTTGATAAACTAGGGGGTCGTAGCCTCCTTCAATTTGTAGCTGGTAAATGGGGTGTGGAAGCATCCCTTCATTCGTAGCTGAAGAAACTTGGGGACAATCTCTCCATCAAGTTGTAGCTTGAAAACAGTTTTGTAAAAGAACAATTTATTAATGAGAAAAGAGTTGGTGGTTTTCCCTGTTGGGTTCCATGATAAAATCTTGTGTTCATAAGGGTTTGTTGTTCATTATATATTGGTTAATTGAATAATTAATGCGTGTTCTTAATATTGATGGAATTAATAAGCAAAAAGTAGGAAATACTGATCCACCCCCCCCTCTCAGTATTGTTGGATATTCCATAAATTGGTATCAGAGCGAGGTTTCTTTAAGAAAAGTATAACAAACTGAAAGGAAGATCAAATTAAGCACACATGGATGGACAAAGGATTTACACTGTGAAGGGATATCCAATACCTGGAAAAGAAGAATACATATTTTGGAGTATAAGAATGGAAAGTCATCTGAAGGCATTGGGACATGAAGTATTTAATTTAGTGATCATTGATTACTTCCCACCAAACAGAGTAAGGACTCCAGCTCAAATTAAAGCCAAGAAAAGTAACTCAATGGCAATGAATACAATCCTTGATGGATTACCTGATGATGTCAAAGAGAAGATAGGTGAATGTAACTCTGCAAAGGAACTTTGGGACAAGATAAAAGACCTCTACTTAGATGAGAATTCAAATGAAGCATATCAATCAGAACAAACTTCACTCTACAACAATTCTAGTGATAAAGATTCTTTTGAAGAAGACTCAGACATTGAAGAAGAAGTCAATATTGAAGTTGATCTTGAGTGTACTTTGGATGAACTAAGAAAATATAAACAAAGGTGTAAACAACTAAAGGATATCATGCTAGAGAAAAGGAGGAAACAAGGTTCAAATAAGAAATAACTTGAGCAAATCATAGTTGACTTTAGAATCCAATTCCCACTGAATCAAGAGAGATTGGAATCCTTGGAACAATCTCTTAATAAGGAGCAACAAAAGGTTGAAGAGCTCAAACAACAACAACTAGAAAGTGAGGAAGAAAATCATACCTTAAAAAGACAACTAATGTCCTCACAAGAGGAGCTACACAGTTCAAGACAACAAGCAACCATTAGCATGGAAGAAGCCAAGAATTTAAAACAAGAAGTTGT
>ML854903.1:18609-39179 GCA_009831015.1 Picea engelmannii | reverse complement strand
AGGAAGAAGCCTCAAGGTTACTAAACACCTTGGAGGTAGAGACTGTGCAGAGGAGGGCACAGAGAGAAACAAAATTGTTGAGGATTTTGTAGAGCTCTTCCAAGTGGGAATCGAGAAAGTGCAAGGAGTGCACAAAGGAACTCTATTTCGAGTTCTATGAGAAGAGAAAACATAATTACTAAGGATTCTATGAAGCTCTACCAGGAGGGCATCGAGCGAGTGCAGAGGGTGCATAATAATAACTCTATTTCGAGTTCATAGATAAGATAAGTATCGAGCAAAAGGCACTTACAAATTTATATAAGACTCTATGGCTCAACAAGATGTGCTTAAGTAGGAGGTCTCTAGGAGGATACCAAATCCCCTTTGAAGGGAAAGACAAGGGATGAATCCCTTAGAGGAAAAGAAAGTTGAAATCTCAAGAGAGATAGCACAAGAAGTGTGGGACGAGTAGACTATTCTAAGTCAAGAATCTCAGGAGAGATAGTGAAATTTTGCACATAGAGTGCGAGTACGTGCCAGAGCCGAGGTCAAATTTCATTAACAAGGCTCACGGGGGATAGAGTTTCCAGAACGTAGATGATACCCAAAGGAACATGGTTCACAGGAGGAAGAATTGAAGGCCCAAACCTTCAACACTTAGAAAATATTCTAAGGCAAGGAAGAAACAAAAATATCAGGAGGAGGATCACAACTACCGTTGGATCGACACTGGGAGAGAATATTTGGACCATTGAATCCACGTCTAGACATAGGGGGAACGAGCACAAGGAAGAAAAGATATGGGAATACAGATCTGAGCGTAGAGGACCAACAACCATTGGATCCGGAAGAAAGTGCATGAGGCTCAATCCTTGCGTGTAAAGGGGAAGAGAATTTGCGAAGTCGAGAAGTCCCGAAAGCATCAGAGTCATCCAATCATTAGAGACAACTGGTAGCAGATGCGGGTGTTCATGGAATCGAACATCAGGAAATCATAAGGGAGAAGAGGAGAAAGCTCATGAAAGGAGAGTTCACGAAATCATCAGAACCATCCATCGATAATGACGCATGGAAAACAATCAGTATTTGGCTGACTCGTGACTCGAAGGAGTCAATGGACAAAGTTCTAAGGATTCGCGATAGCCGAAATCACGAAAGGATATAGGTTGTTGAATCGATTCAGTCTGTGGGGCGTCAATCAGAAGCATCAAAATTTTAGTATTTCAGGAGTCAAGAGATCGAAGGTGAGTCACATTGCATACCCTGATACGTGAAATCCCGACGCACTCAGAGGTAGGCCCCAAGGTTTGGCTGAGGGTCACATCAGTGGAGGATTTAAGGGAGGAGCTAAGGAACGTTAGCCCATTTTGGGGTTTCGGGACTTGGAGGAGTTGGTTGTCTTGCAATGCAAAGTCCCAACATAGAAAAACGTGATGTGCCTTATAAGTAAGCCAGTGGTCATGGGTAGGGGTCATGTGAGGAAGGAGCTCACAATTAGCGCTTGTTCACGTGGGGTAGAGTTTAGAAGGACCTGTGGATTTGTTGAAGGTTCCAGCAGGAAACTATGGAGCTATTTCGGCTTGGGGATTTTGGAGAGATGTCCTTAACTGAGAGGTTAGCAAATCCCTGTCAAGGTAGAGGTAGAGGGGGTCTACATCAAGTGGTATCAGAGCGAGAATTTTCGTCTGTATATTTCAGGTGGAAGAGAAGAAGAAGAAGACAGAGTGTTGATTCTCTGTAAAGATTATTGCAAGGTGTGCAACAAATGGTAGACATCCAAGTGGGCTGAGCTAGAATAACCAGTCATGTTCTTGTGGGAAGGATGGATACTAAATTCCAAAGGAGTGGTCAAGGCAACGACCACCAACAGAGAAACAAACTAGAGATGGATATGGAGCTCATTGAGGTAAGAGAACAAATGGAGAATCTTGCATTTAAAATGTAGCAGGATGCTAAAGTGCATTAGGTGTGTGAGTGGCCCATGAAGAAGAAGGTGAAGTGGCCAGTCAAGGAATTGTTTGCCAGAGGACAGAAAAATATGTTGAGAGTGTGGCTGAGGTATGTTGAAATCCTCGGAGATAAAGAGGATATGGTTCACATTTGTGAGGCAAAAACTAGGAAGACTCTCAAAAACTGCCAGGTGAGCAGTGAAGAAAGTCCAGATTTCCATGTGGGCAATGAGATGGGATCAATGGAGGATCTCATAGACTTCTAGGAGGGTGGGGGAAAAATACTAGATTGTAGGGTGGGCAAGGGAGAGAAGATGAACTTAGTTGACAGTTCATATCAACAAGGAGAGCTGATGAAGGAGGATCAAAAATACATTCTGATCATTGGGGGAATTGAGGTATTCCTACCAAGTAACCTAGTTAAGGCCACAATACATGTTGCAGGTGTGACAACAGAAGGAAAACCAGCAGTGACTATCGTAGAGGAAGAAGAAATGGAGAAGATTTTGTTGTCTACCACAGTAGAATAAGACCATGCAGTTAAAATGTTCACTCCATGGGAGAAGGAGTTAGAGATGCTAGAGGTTTGGTTGAAACACCTAGAGCCAGTAGATGACTGCCAAGAAATAGTCATGTAGATTGTGGGAGAAGAGCATTCAACAAAATTTCTCAGAAATTTCAGCCAGGAAGCTGAACCGATGATGACTGCAGCACTGAGGCCTACAGAAGAAGATGAAGCAAAATTTTAGTTTGAGGAGCAGATGGAGGAAGCTAGAGATGAACCAACAGGAGAAATGGCAGGAGCCAACCTGTCAGAGGAAGAATCTGGGCACCAGATAAATGATGAGACTGCAAAACTGAAGTCTACAACAGGGTGTCAAGCCAATACCACAAGATATGGAGATGAAAACAATGAGGGGGATCGATTTGATCCACCCATTGATAAAGAGAAGTTGCAGCAAAACAAGTAACACAACGAGAACCCGCCATTGGAGCAGTTAGATAGAGTGATAGAAAAAATTATAAGGTTGATGTTGAGGTCAACACACGAGACTACTAGCAAGGATAAGTTGAATAGAAAGGAGCCTGCCATAGCATCAGAGAAGAAGAAGCAACAATAGAAGCAAAGAAGTGGAGTAGATGGACAAATCCGAAAGATAGTTTGGGATCCAGGTGGATTTCAACATAGCTGGGAAGATCATGAGCAAGATCTCATGAATGTTTCGCACCAGTGGAGTATGATGCAGGAGCATCGCTTCACATCAGCAACGCGCTAGCTAGCCAACACATTCAATGCGCATTCAATGGAGGAGAGAGGCACCATCCCTCTCATTTTCAAATTCGAAAATGTAATAATTTTTGGAAGGATGAAGAACCACGCATATGCCTTTGTGCATGTAGTAGATAGAGTCTCCTTTAATGGTTGACAGGCTTAGATCTAGATCTGATTCAGACTAGGCAACCATTGAATGTAATTCAATGTAAATTAATGAGAGTAGGTATCTTGGAGGGAAGAGATCGAGGATACCCCTTTTGTAAAAAGAATTATATATGTAGATTCATTAGTTATTAGAGAGGTAGACTTGAGAGGGAAGAGAGCTAAGACTCTGTTGCAGTCCGAGATTTTGAACACATTGTAATATTGGCATTATGAGATTAATACAAAGAGCCATATTTCCTGCATGAGATTCTTTATGTGTTTATGTGTATTGAATGAATGTATTTTATGTGTCCATATGTATATGTTGTAGATGTATGTGATAGGTTTCATCTATAGGTGGTAGATAGACTTGTCTATCTATCTGTGAGTTTGTTGATTTAAGTCTAGGTTCTTTTCCATTTCATGCAAGGGGTTGCATGACAAAGTGTCGAGGGCTCTGTAAGGAAGTGGAAGAGTGCAAATCTGGGTTCTGTGGAATTCAAGAAAAGATGTGTTAGGAGGGTGCACCAGAGGGAGTCACAAACTCAAGAAGAATCCTCAAGGTTACTGAACACCTTGGAGGTGGAGACTGCGTAGAGGAGGGCAAAGAGAGAAAAAAAATTGTTGAGGATTCTATAGAGCTCTGTCAGGTGGGCATCGAGCAAGTGCAAGGAGGGAACGAAGGAACTCTGTTTTGAGTTCTGTGAGAAGAGAAAACAAAATTACTAAGGATTTTGTGAAGATACTCCAGGAGGGCATCGAGCGAGTGCAGAGGGTGCATAAGAAGAACTCTATTTTGAGTTCATAGATAAGAGAAGTGTCGATGAGAAGGCACTTACAGAGTTATAGAAGACTCTGTGGCTCAACAAGATGTGCTTGAACAAGAGTTCACTAGGAGGAAACCAAATCCCCATTGAAGGGAAAGACAACGTCCGAGTCCCTTAGAGGCTGAGCAAGTTGAAAGCTCGGGAGAGATAGAAAAAGTAGTGTGGGATGAGTATATTATTCTAAGTAGAGAAACTCAAGAGAGACAGTGCATGTTTGCACGTAGAGAACGAGTACGCGCTAGAGCCGAGGTTGAGTTTCATTACCAAGGCTCAAGGGGGATAGCATTTCCAGAACGCAAACGATACCAAAAGGAACAAGGTTCGCAGGAGGAAGAATCAAAGGTCGAGACCTTCCACACTTAGAAAATCTTCTAAGGAAAGGAAGAAACCAAAATCTCAAGAGGAGGATCACAACTTCCATTGGATCTGCACTGGGAGAGAAGATCTGGACCATTTAATCCATGTCCATACATAGGGGGAATGATCATAGGGAAGAACAAATATGGGTCACCGGATCTGAGCGCAGAGGACCAACAACCATTGGATCCGATGGAAAGCATGCGAGGCTTAATCCTTGCATGTACAGGGGAACAGACTTTTTGAAGTCACAAAGTCCCAAAAGCATCGGAGTCATCCAATCATTGGAGATAGGTGGTAGCAGATGCAGGTGTTCGTGGAATCAGACATCAGGAAATCAGAAGGGAGAAGAGGAGAAAGATCACGAAAGGAGAGTTCAAAAAATCGTTAGAACTATCCATCGATAATGATGTGTGGCAAGCAATCAGTATTTGGCTGACTCACGAATCGAAGGATTCGATGGACAAAGTTATAAGGATTCACGATAGCCGAAATCATGAAAGGATCTAGGCCATTGAATCAAGTCTTGTTGTGGGTCGTCGATGAGAAGCATTAGCATTTTAGTATTTCAGGAGTCGAGAGATCAAAGGTGAGTCACATTGCATTCCCCGATATGCAAAATATTGACGCTCTCTGAGGTAGGCCCGAGGGTTTGGCTGAGGGTCACATCAGTGGAATATTTAAGGGAGAAGCTAAGGACCGTTATCCCATTTTCACATTTTAGGACTTCGAGGAGTCGGGTGTCTTGCAATGCAAAGTCCCGAAATTGTGAAACACAATGCACCTTATAGGTAATCCAATGGTCATGGGTATTGGTCACATGAGGAAGGATCCCACGCTCAATGCTTGTTCACGTGGGGTGGATTTCAGAAGAACTTGTGGATTTGTTGAAGGTTCTAGCAGGGAACTATGGAGTTATTTAGGCTTGAGGATTTTGGAAAGAAATCCTTAACCAGGAGGTCAGTGGATCCCTACCGAGGCAGAGCTAGAGGGGGTCTTCATCAAGTGGTATCAGAGAAAGAATTTTAGTCTATAGATTTTAGATGAAAGAGAAGAAGAATAAGAAGACCGAGTGTTGATGCTCTATAAATATTGTCGCAAGGTGTGCAACAAATGGTAGACATCGAGGTGGGATGAGCCAGAAGAACCAGTTGCGTTCTTGTGGGAAGGATGGCTACTAAAGGCCAAAGGAGTGGTCAAGGGAAGGAACACCAATAGAGAAACAAACCAGAGATGGATATGGAGCTCATTGAGGTAAGAGAATGAATGGAGAATCTTGCATTTAAAATGTAGAAGGATGCTAAAGTGCATTGGGTGTATGAGTGGCCCATGAAGAACAAGGTGAAGTGGCCAATCAAGGATTTTTTTTCTAGAGGACAACAAAATATGTTGAGAGTGTGGCTGAGGTATGTTGAAATCCTCAGAGATAAAGAGGAGATGGTTCATATCCGTGAGACAAAAACTAGGAAGAATCTTAGAAACTTCCAAGTGATCGGTGAAGAAAGTCCAGATTTCTAGGTGGGAAATGAGATGGAATCAATGGAGGATCTCATAGACTTCCAGGAGGGTGGGGAAAAAATTCCTGATTTCCAAGTGGGCAAGGGAGAGAAGATGAACTCAGTTGATAGTTCATATCAACAAGGAGAGCTGATGGAGGAGGATAGAAAATACATTCTGATCATTGGGGGAATTGAGGTATTCCTACCAAGTAGCCCAGTTAAGGCCACAATACATTTTACAGGTGTGAAAACAGAAGGACAACCAATAGTGACTGTCATAGAGGAAGAAGAAATGGAGCATATGTTGATGTCTGCCCCAGCAAAAGAAGACCATGTAGTTAAAATGTTCACTCCATGGGAGAAGGAGTTAAAGATGCTAGAGGATTGGTTTAAAAACCCAGAGCCAGTAGATGACTTCTAGAAAACAATTATGCAGATTGTGGGAGAAGAGGATTCGACATAATTGCTCAGAAATTTCAGCCAAGAAGCTGAAAAGATGATAACTGCAGCACTGAGGCCTACAGAAGAAGATGAAGCAGAATTCTAGTCTGAGGAGAAGCTGGAGGAAGCTGGAGATGAACCAACAGGAGAACTAGAAGGAGCCAAACTTTCAAAGGAATAAGATGGGAAGTAGCTAAATGATGAGACTAAAGAATTGAAGTTTGCAGTAGGGTAGCAAGCCAAGACCACAAGATATGGAGATGAAAATAACGAGGGCGATCGAGTTGATCCACCCATTGGTAAATATAAGTTGTAGCATAAGAAGTAGTATAATGAGAACCCTCCATTGGACCAGCTAGATAGAGTGATAGAAAAAATTAGAAGGATGATGTTGAGGTCAGCACATGAGATTGCTAGCAAGGAGAAGCTAAACATAAATGAGCCTAGCATAGTAGTAGAGAAGAAGAAGCAATAATAACAACAAAGAAGTGGAGTGGATGGACAGCTCCAAAAGATAGATTGGGATCCAAGTGGATTTCAACATAATTGGTAAGCTCATGAGAAGAAGCTCATGAATTATTCGCAACAATGGAGTATGATGCAAGAGCATCGCTTCATGTCAACAACGTGGCATCTAGCCAACACATTCAACATGCATTCAATGGAGGAGAGAGGCACCAACCCTCTTATTTTCAAATTTGAAAATGTAATAAATTTTGTAAGGCCGAAGAGCCACACAAATTCCATTGTGCATGTAGTAGATGGAGTCTCCTTTAATGGTTGACAATCTTAGATCTAGATCCGATTTAGACTAGACAACCATTGAATGTAATTCAATGTAAATTAATGAGAGTAGGTAGCTTGGAGGGAATATCTTGAGGAGCCCCCTTTTGTAAAAATAATTTTGTATGTAGATTCATTAGTTCTTAGAGAGGTAGATTTGAGAGAGAAGAGAGACGAGACTCTGTTGCACTCCAAGATTTTGAACACATTGTAATATTGGCATTCTGAGATTAATACAAAGAGTAGTTTTTCCTACATGAGATTCTTTATGTGTTTATGTTTATTGAATGAATGTATTTTATGTGTCCATGTGTAGATGTTGTAGATGTATGTGATAAGTTTCATCTGTAGGTGGTAGATAGACTTCTCTATCTATATGTGAATTTGTTGATTTCAGTTTGGGTTCTTTTCTGTTTCATGCAAGGGGTTGCATGACAGAGTGTTGACGACTCTATAAGCCAGTGAAAGAGTGTACATCTGGGTTCTGTGGAATTCAGGAAAAGACATGTCAGGAGGGTGCACCAGAGGGAATCACAGGCTCAGGAAGAAGCCTCAAGGTTACTGAACACCTTGGAGGTGGAGACTGCGTAGAGGAGGGCACATAGAGAAAAACAATTGTTGAGGATTCTGTAGAACTCTGCTAGGTGGGCATCGAGCATGTGCAAGGAGTGCACGAAGGAAATTTGTTTTGATTTCCATGAGAAGAGAAAATAGAATTATTGAGGATTATGTGAAGCTCTTCTAGGAGAGCATAGAGAAAGTGCATAGGGTGCACAATAAAAACTCTATTTCGAGTTCAAATATAAGAGAAGTGTCGAGGAGAAGGCACTTATAGAGTTATAGAAGACTATGTGGCTCATCAAGGTGTGCTTGAGCAGGAGGTCACCAAGAGGACACCAAATCCCCTTTGAAGGGAAAACCAAGGTTTGAGTCCCTTAGAGGCTGAGAAATTTGAAAGCTCAGGAGATATAACATAAGCAGTGTGCGATGAGAAAACTATTATAAGTCGATAAGCTCAGGAGAGATAGTGTAGGTTTTCACGTAGAGTGTGAGTGTGTGCCACAACCAAGCTCAAGTTTCATTACCAAGGCTCAAGGGGGGTAGCATTTCTATAATGCAGATGATACCCAAAGGAATAGGGTTCGCAGAAGGAAGAATCGAAGGCCGAGACCTTCCACACTTAGAAAATATTCTAAGGCAAGGAAGAAACCAAAAGCTCAGGAGGAGGAGCACAAATGCCATTGGATCAAAACTGGGAGAGAATATATGGACCATTGAATCCACGTCCAAAAATAGGGGGAATGAGTGCAGGGAAGAATAGATCTAGGCCACCAGATATGTGTGCAAAGGACCAATAATTGTTGGATCTGGAGGAAAGTGTGTGAGGCTTAATCCTTGCATGTACAAGGGAACATAATTTGTGAAGTCACGAAGTCCCGAAGGCATCATATTCATCCAATCATCGAAGATAGGTGGCAACATATGCAGGTGTTCATGGAATCAGACATCAGAAATCAGAAAGGAGAAGAGGAGAAATCTCGCGAAAGGAGAGTTCGCGAAATCATCATAACCGTCCATCAGTAAGGATGCATGGTGAGCAGTCAGTATTTCGTTGACTCATGACTCAAAGGAGTCAATGAACAAAGTTATAAGGATTCACGATATTTGAAATCGCAAAAGGATCTAGGTTGTTGGATCGAGTCGGGCTGTGGGCTATCGATCAAAAGCATCGACATTTCAGTATTTCAGGAGTCGTGAGATCGAAGGTGAGTCACATCGCATTTCCCGATACGCGAAATCCCAATGCGCTTGGAGGTAGGCTGCAACGTTTGGCTAAGGGTCACATCAGTGGAGGATTTAAGGGAGGATCTAAGGACCGCTAGCCCATTTTGGGGTTTCAAGACTTGGAGGAGTCAATTGTCTTGCAATGAAAAGTCATGACATCGCAAAATGCGATGCACCTTTTAGGTAAGCCAATGGTCACAGGTAGTGGTCACGCGAGGAAGGAGATCACGCTCAGTTCTTGTTCGCACGGGGCGAAGTTCAGAAGGACCTGTGGATTTGTTGAAGGTTCCAACAGGGAAATACAAATTTGTTTTGGCTAAAGGAGTTTAGAGAGCGATCCTTGATAGGGAGGTCAATGGATGACTGTCGAGGAAGAGGTAGAGAGGGTCTACATCAAGTGGTATCAGAGAGAGAATTTTCATCTGTAGATTTCATGAAGAGGAGAAGAAGAAGAAGACAAAGTGTTGATTCTCTGTAAATATTGTCACAAGGTGTGCAACAAATGGTAGTGTTATAACCCTAAAATGCACCACACGGGCTTACCTGGCATCAGGCCAACTCATGTCTCTTCCTTGCCAAAGCCATGCTGAATAAAACCTTGAAAAAACACTGAAAATAAGCAACCTGCGCCCTAACCTAACACTGGGAGCGTTGGACCGCTTGCTGGCCTTCTATTGCACGCGGTGGACCGCGGGCTAGCCCACTACAACCTGCGTTTACCTAACAAAGAAAAAAATCAAGAAAGTTTCCGTCGGGACGAAAAGATTTGGGTCAGTTAACTGGAACTCTCGGCCATGCATGGCCGAGAGTTCGTCTAAAACCCTAGCTCCTTCTAGCCTATAAAGGAAGGGGTAGGGGTACTATTCAAAAGAGGAAAAATCATAGCAAAGAAACTCTGCCCAATTTCCATCCATTTTGTCCCAATCCTTTAGCCTTTCATCAAGCTTTAGGAGAATTCAAGCAAAGAAGTTGGAGGACAAAGAAGAGGAGGAGCCCAGGATCAGGATCGAGGAATGGTGGCTGGTCTCAAAAATCATTGTAAGTTGGTTCATATTGAGATCAATAAAAATATACTTTTCCCATCCCAAATACATGAGTCTTATATGTTTTAAGTGATTTATTTTTAATCTCTAACCCCATAGTAGAACAATAGCATGCATGCATAGTTTTGTCTTGATTGCAGGATCACTTTGTGGAAGGAGCAGCAGCAACAAGGAGATAAAGCTCAACGAAGGAGCTACACCAACCATCGATAAAAAAGGTTAGTTAGTTCTTCCTGTGTTTGCTTGATGAAAAGGGTTTTAGATTCAAGGTAGAAGGTTAAAATTATCTTATGAAGGGTCATGATCTACGTACAAGTTTAAATCCCTAGCTTGTTAGTCCGTAGGGTAGAATACCTCACAACAGAATTGGCAACTCCACTGGGGATATTTTACTCTTAGGGTTTCCGGATTTCATTAAAGGTTTTTGGGTAGTTCAAAGAAGTTTAGTCTCTGTTTCTTTGTTATTCTGTTGTCTGTTAGGTCAATTCTAGCAAGGAACCTGGTTATCAATACTAGTTTTCCTTGATTGACGCTTGACATTTATTCTCGGGACACACAGAGGTACCCGCGGCCTGCAGAAGCCCTGCCCGTGGGTAACCCGCGCCCTAACCTTCTACAGCCCGCGGTTGACCACTTGATGTAGTGGTTTCAGTAGCATGTAGAGACCAGGAATCTTAAGAGGCAGTCTCCTCTTCCCTGTCAGAAGTTTACCTTCTCAGGGGGCTTTCTGGATCCTATCTGGGTCTTGATTAGTTTATTGTCTTGCTTTCAGTTTGCCTTATTGTTTTGGTTGTTCTTTGCATTTGTTTTCTTTTTTGCAAATTTCCCTTTTCTGTCAAAGTAGAAGCATCCAAGCCTTTAGGAGACCCTGGTTGTCAATAGCAGAGGCCTCTTTCAGGTCTGGGCTGCCTGTGTTTGATATTTTCTCAGATTTTATACCTACCCACGGGCTGCTTAAGTTCTGCACGCGGGTACCCGCGTGTTGTTTTAGCTCAGCACGCGGTTGAACACGTGTTGTCTCGGTGACAGTCGTGGGCCTATCTGGTTACTTTTCAGCCTGGGTGGGGCAGTCATCCCCTCCTGTGGTGAGAAGTGCTCGTTTCAGGGTTTAGAGTCTACAACTGCACTGTCAGTTGGTTAGGGCATCTCATCCTTAGCCTGTGTTTGTTAGTTGATGTTTTGATAGAAAAGACCAAAAAAAATAAAAAAATATCGGTTTTATGGTTTTTAGGCAAGTGTTAGAATCGGTGTTGTTGTGATTGCTTTGTTGCATTTTTGTGCTCTGATTCGGTTTGAGATCTGCGCTTTAAGCCAGAGTTTTCTTTTCATTCTCTTGGTTTTGTTCTTGTCAACATTTTTCCTTGTTATGTTATTTTACAACGAAATAAAAAACAATTTCTTGTTTCATTTTCTTCTTGGTTTGAAGATTGTGTTGTTGCATTAATAGCTAGGAAAGAAGTCTTTTTGCATAAGTTCTTGTAGTGCATTTTGGGTATAAGTAGCTCGCATATTTGAGCGAAAGTTCTCCTTATTTACTGCATGAAATCTTAGTAAATTTGAAAAAAGAAAAGAAGTCTTTCATTGAAAAGTTGTTGGTTTTGCATTTCAGTAAAAAGTTTTTGTTTCCACGCATTTTGTTCATTTTTCTTTGAGTCTTTTTACACACCATCAGTTTCACTTTCGTACCTTGTGACTAAAAATCCCATTAAAGCAACGCTAATTAAAATCAAGTAGACTTTTCTGTTTGTAGGGTGCATACACTAGCTCAGGAATAGGGCCTTAGAATAGGTTGGAGAGTAAATTCTCTAAGGCCACCCAAACCAAACATTAGAGTCTGTCAATAGGGAGTGTAGAAGTCCAGTTATAGAAAGTTATTCAGGACCCCCCTCTAACACAGGGGCTAAACACGAGGTCGCGTAAGGAAAGGCAGTGGAGATAACCCCTCCAAAGCTGGACCGAGCGTTGTGGAGAACACATATCGAGGATTTGTTAAGGGATTCCGTTGTTTTCATTTTCCACGGAGCTTCGTGGGTCTCGAATCCATTCGAGGTCCTTAGTTGTCTTCCAGACCATTTGCTTTTGATACCCTTGACAGGTTTCGGGCTGATACCCTGCTCATTGTGGTCTACCCGACTATCGACTGTACCCGCCTGATAGTTGTTCATGTGCTGGCAAACTAGTTGCCAATCTTTTCTAGGGACATACACAGGTGACTGTGGGGGTATACCGCGATACCTAGGACGAACATCGGACCAATGCTTTGCAGAGTATACCCGGAGGGTGCTTCCGTATTCGAGTTGCACTTGCACCGGTAAGTTTCTCTAGTGTTGTTTGTTGTAACTGTTCTTCCAACTAGTTTAGTGCTTGCTTGATTCATTTTCTAGGGGATTTCTTTTAGTGTGTGTTGTTGTTTGTTCATGTAGAATGCCTTAGCGTGTCATGAATATTATCACACAGTGGAGGATTCGGAGCTCCGCCGGTCATGAAGGCTTATGGGCCTGCCACCGATTATACTGGAGCCACCCCCGCCACCATTGAGGCGGAAGCTAGACCATCAAGGGTCTTTCGAAGCAACCGGGCCTTTTGATCCCGAACAACCCCCCGAGGAATCGACTGCCAATACTGGATTGGTTGAAACCTCATACACTGATACTTGGCTGGACATTATTGTGCCAATTCACTTTTACGAACGCCTGTCAGTTCCTAACCCAGTGATGGAACCAAACTCTGTTACTTCAACTGGGATTTCTTCCATTCCCATCACTGTTGCTACCACGGGAGAAGCTTCTCCTAACTTGCCTTTGTCAGCGGTCTGGGCCACCACGGTCTCGGCTGCAACTACGTCGCACAGTGGACCGACCCCCTCTATCGCGGCGGCCACACCTCTTTACACACCTAGTGCGACATGCACTCCATTTTCATACAGTATGCCTAGTTCAGGTACTAGTCCTGTACTCACTTCATCCACTTTCCAGACATTGGGTCTGGGGGCAGGAAGCTCTAACGCTCCTCTGCAAGTTCAACTTGGGGGCATTCCTGTCCCTTTCAATGCTTTTCCTTAAACTGGAGGTCATATTCCTCCTTTGTCCCCTTCACTCGGTGGATCGCATCAACAGTCCGCCAGGCAGCCTGCACACACAAGTCCTTTTGGAGCCGGGAGTCAAGGAACACCTGCGCAAACTCAGCCGGTAGGTTCGTCGTCGTTTGTTTGGAATGGGACGTTTGTTAATAACACTTTCGCATCCGCTGCTTTCCCATCTGGGGGCACACCTGTTTTTTGACAGTTTACGCCGGCACAGGGTACTATTCCTGCGTTGGGGGCACATATACCTGGACCTTGGAACTCAGCACAAGGATCCGTTCCATCCTCTGGAATGTCGTTCTGGGGTAACTCTTTCCACAACCATTGGAACCCTGGACAAACTTCTATGCCTCTTCCATCAGGACTGGCATGGGGTAATCCGTCCCAAAGTCCATCAAACATGATGAATGCCCAACATCCTATGTCCTTCATGGGGAATCAGCCAATGATGTCTCCTCAGATGAAAAACCCTTACGCTGGTTAGGGCCATGGTTTCTACCAGAACCCGGGCCAGCAGCCAAACTTTTCCTGGCAACCTGGTGCTAGTCAAACTCCAGGACCCTTTTATCCCATCTATCAGCAACAACCTAAACTACCATTCTTGGTGACATTACACTTGCCAGATTTGACATGGTTGTTAAATGATCCTATCTATCACGATCCGCGTTGGCCTCCTATGCCAACGAAGTTTCCTTCGGACATCCCAAAGTTCGAGGCCAAGCCTAACAAACATCCAGGTGATCACGTGACCACTTTCCACTTGTGGTGCTCATCTAACTCACTGAAAGATGACTCCGTCCAGTTGCGATTGTTTCAACGCACTCTTATTGGGAGTGTTGTGAAATGGTACATAGAGCTTGATCATTCACGATATTCTTCTTTTGGCGAACTTGCGATGGCTTTCCTCAACCATTTCCAGTTACCTGTAAGATACGACGCCAGCACAGAGTTGCTAGCCAATTTCGAACAGACGTCAGCCGACCATATCTCGGATCATATTCGAGAGTGGCGATGCCTAAAGAGTCTTATCAAGGTACCCGTCCCACCATCATTCCTGCTCGAGTGGTTCCTTAAGTCTTTAGTTCCGCAGTTATCCAAAGACGTCGCAACTTCAGGGGTTTTCTCCGAAGAAGATGCCATCATGAGGGTTCAACAGTTTGAGCTTATCTATTCTCAATCTGGTCTTTTGTACAACATCCTGTCGGATGCACCACGATCGATTCTGGATAAAATCAGACAGAGAGCCGGACCACATGCCGATAGTATCGTTGGTTCGGCACAAACCAAGCCCATTGAGCAATTGACAAAACAATTGCAGCAATTATCTATACAACACTCCACGGCCAGCCATACTACTTCTTTGGCTCCTCCTCCTACTCAAACGTCGGAAGTACACTCTGTACAGACGACTAATCCAAAGGCCAACCAACAGCCCGAGGGGAAGAAAAAACAACGCAAGAAGAGTAAGGGGGATAAAAAACCAAATGATAATGCTGGCGAGGGTGCCACAGAAAAGAGAAAGGCGAGGTATCCGTGCAACTTATGTGCAGAAGACCACCCAACCCACTTATGCCCTCGACTTGCAGAGGCCCAGAAGTTTGTCACACAGCAACAACAAGCCGTGTTGACTAACCCTTTTCAGCATGGGAAAAATTTAACTCAAGCCTCTGCGAGTGGCGAAGGGGGAAGCCATGAAAACTTCCCTCCCACAAACAATTCATCCTCCGCGAACGTATATATGGTGAAAAGTGATGGTTTCATAACAACTAGAGCTCACGATTATAGCAAACCAAGTGCTCCTGAGAAGCGCAAAGAAGTCGAGATCCCATCTCTTCCCTTACAGATTGAGAAGACGTTGGGTGAAACAATGACGCACATTCCAAAAGGTGCGTTCAAGAGGGCTTCTTACAATCCAAACGCAAGGGCTGCCCAGAACTACTCTGTGGTGGAAGATTTATCCCAAACCCCTTGTGCTATGTCTGCTTTGGAAGTTCTCCAAAGTTTCCCTGCTCAGAGGAAAGCCTTGTTGACTTCTTTAGGCTCTCCTGAGACTTGTAACCCGGGTACCATCATGTTAGATATGACTGACTTGAAACCTCGTTTTCCTTACCACGTCGCATTTCAGATAGTAGTGGCTCATCCCACGAAAATTCTTACACAAAATATCTTCCGCACGGTGGTAGACGAGGGCGCTTCGACTTGTGTTATGTCGTTAGCATGCTGGAAATCCATTGGTCAACCTGAGTTGTCTCCATCACCTACTCTCCTCACTGCGTTCGATGGTCGTTCTTTCCGACCGCATGGCATTATTCCTTCATTCCCAGTACAGTTAGGGGGGAAGACCGTGTGCGTCGAAGTAGAGGTAGTTGATGCCCCCATCGACTACAATCTATTGTTAGGTCGTAGTTGGACTTATGCAATGCAAGAGGTGGTTGCTACAATCTTCCGAGTCCTACTGTTTCCACATGAAGGCCGGATAGTGACTATTGATTAGTTGTCCTTCTCTCGACCTGACCCAGCCTTGGGGGAATCCACGGTTCCCATGGTAGATAACCCTCAAGCCAGTGTCGTCAACACAGGAGTTGGTTTGTGCCCATATTTTATGGGTACCTTCGACTACCCACCTCCTCAAGGAGATGTCAAGTTTATATCGAAACACCACAAGGCTGAGATTTTCCATGTTTCGTCATTTCGCATGACTTACTTTCAGGATCTGTGGACTCTTCCTTCCCCATCAGCCATGATGGATGAGACAGGGCAAGCTGGCATGGCCAGGCCCTTGTCGGCCACTGAAGTAGTGTACTCTTTGATCCAGCAAACTTCAGTTACTCCTGATCCGATTCCCACACAAGAGTTGGATCCACTCCTCGAGCCTATCTAGGCTCAGGGTTCTCTTACTGATATCGATTCATTAGATTTAGTCTTGCCTTCTGATGAAGCTATAATCGAAGCAATGACTGGTCTGGACAAACCCTGGGAAGATCTTCATCACAGATCATATTTCCTTCCAGAGTTACACCGAATCGTGGCAGGAGAATTCACTATCACCATGACGGGAGATCAGCCTTGTCCTATTAACCTCTTAGCTACACAGGATATTTATGTTGAGGGCAATATGGCGACTATCACTGAAATGATACCTATCAATATCTCCCGAAACCCTGGCATCATGGAAAATGTCTTCGTCGGAGCGAATTGCTCCCCCGAAGAGATTCATATTTACACTGATCTTTTTAAGGAATTCCGTGATGTTTTTTCTTGGTCTTACGAGGAAATGCCAGGCATTGATCCAAAAATAGTTGAACATGAAATCACTACGTATCCTGATGCTAAGCCTGTTCGATAGAAAATTCATCCAGTTAATCCTAGGAAGGCAGCAGCCATTAAGACGGAGGTTGAGAAATTTCTTAAGGCAGGGTTCATATACCCTATTCACTTGACTCAATGGGTGTAAAACCCCATGCCGGTCGATAAAAAACAAGGCACAATTTGTGTCTGTACCGATTTCTGTGATTTGAACAAGGCATGTCCAAAAGATAATTACCCAACCCCATTCATCGACCAGATCATTGATGAGTGCGCCGGTTGCGAAGCCTTTTCATTCATGGATGGTTTTTCGGGCTATAACCAAATCCAAATCAAACCCGAGGACCAACACAAAATGACATTTATTTGTCCGTGGGGTACATTTGCCTATCGAAAAATGCCTTTTGGTCTCAAGAATGCTGGAGCCACTTTCCAGCGGGCCATGTCTTTTGCGTTTCACGACCTCAAACATATAGTCGAGGCTTATCTAGATTATTTAGCATCACGCTCTCGTAAGAGAAAATATCATCCAACACACCTAAGACTAATCTTCGAACGCTGTTGCTACTTCCGGATTCGCTTGAATCCCAACAAGTGTAGCTTTTGCGTCACGTCAGGATGTTTGTTAGGTTTCATAGTGTCAACCACAGGGATCATGGTTGATCCTCTCAAGGTGGAGGCGATAATCCAGTTGCCCCCCCCACGCACAATTTTACAACTTCAAAGTCTTCAAGGTAAGGCGAACTTCTTACGACGCTTCATTGCCAACTATGCCGAAATTACCAAGGGCTTCATGCGTTTACTGAAGAAAGACATTCCTTTTCTCTGGGACGAAGCTGTGTAGTGCTCTTTCGACGCATTGAAACACGCCCTTACAACTGCACCTCTGCTACGGCCACCGAATTATAACAAGGATTTCCTATTATATCTGGCTGCCGCAGACTCAACCATAGGCATGGTTTTGGTTCAGGAAGATGATTCGTTTTCTGAATACGTGATCTATTACCTGAGCCGAGGCCTCATAGGACCGGAACTTAACTATACACATCTCAAAAAACTTGCATTGGCAACAGTTCATGCTGTTCAACGGTTTTGTCACTAGGTTTTGTTTCGTAAGACCACCGTCGTAGCCATCATGAATCCATTCCAGTACATGTTGGCACGACGAGTTATCGGTGGCAAAATCAGTAGATGGATGGTGATCCTCCAAGAATTCGACTTAGACTTCATTTCAGCGAAGCCCAAAAAGTTGTTGGTCTTCGGAGAACTTATCTCAGAACTTTCGGTTGAGTCTGGTGACGTTGTGCCTGAGGAATCGCCTATCCCGGGGGATATGTTTTTGATTGAATCGTCTGACCCTTGGTACGGAGATATACTGATCTATCTCCAGAATTTGAAGTGTCCTACCTCTGCTTCTCATGATGAGCGTCGGCAGATCCTCCATCAGGCCAAGAACTATCTTATAATCAATGATACTTTGTATCGGAGAGGTGTAGATTGTATCTTGCGTCGATGTCTCACTCATGAGGAGGCCATCATAGTGCTCAATGATTGTCATACAGGAGCTTGTGGCGGCCACTTATCTGGGTTGGAAACAACCCAAAAGATCTTACGAGCAGGTTACTTCTAGCCCACGCTTATCAAAGACTGTATTGAGTCGGTCAAGAAGTGCCATCTGTGCCAAATCTTCTCACGGAAGATGAGGGAACATCCAGCTCCAATTTTTCCTGTTATCATCGTCGGTCCCTTCACCAAGTGGGGGATTGATTACACTACATGCAACCCCCCATCAGCAAGGGGGCACCGCTATATCATTGTGGTTGTTGACTACTTCACTAAGTGGGTCGAAGCTATGCTGACGTTCAAGGATGATGGAGAGACTACAACTCTCTTCTTATTTAACCAGATCATAGCACGGTTCGGAGTCCTGAGAGAGATTGTCACTGACCATGGCAGTCACTTTCAGAATCAAATGATGACCGAGTTAACGTCAAAGCTTGGGTTACGGCAAGAATACTTGTCACCTTACTATCCCCAAGCCAATGGGCAAGTGGAAGTTGTTAACAAAACACTTAAGACAATGCTACAGCGAACCATCAACTCAGCCAAGTCAAATTGGCATTTGATGTTATACTCAACATTATGGGCTTATCGAACATCAGTTAAGACTGCAACCGGTTTCTCACCTTTCCAACTCGTTTACGGGCTGGAGGCAGTCTTGCCCATCAAATGTCAAATTCCATCTCTAAAGTTGGCAGTACAGTTATTGCCAAACACTTCTCTGCTTGAAGAACGGTTAGTACACCTAGAGCAGCTTGATGAACAACGTCGTGATGCGGCACTGGCCAACGAGGCTCATAAACATAAGGTTAAGTGTCAATATGATATATCCGTTCATCCTCGGGTTTTCTCTGAGGGCGACCTTGTCCTGGTTTATGAACAAGATAAGGACCCCCTGGGGGAAGGAAAGTTTAAACCCATGTGGTTCAGACCCTTCATTGTTAAGGAGGTGTTAAAAAAGGGCGCTTATCGTCTGGTCGATTTTGAAGGGAATGCATTGGCGGAGCCTAGAAATGGGCTCTACCTCAAGAAGTACTACTCATAGGGCCACTGTGGGTAACTTTTTGTAACATATGTATAGTCTTTGTGCTATTACTTTCATTCGTTTCTTTTGAAAAACGTTTTATGGACGTGTCATTAATGTTATCTTTCGTCACTATGGCAGATGTCAAGTGAGTCCGAGGTGTTCATTGGGTATGTGGACGGTGCTAGTCGACACATGCGGAGGCTTGCCTCCGCAGCTTGGGTAATCTTTACACCACAGGGTCAGTTGTTATCTTCTGGAGGGATATGCTTAGGTGACACCACAAACAATGGTGCCGAGTATAGCGCAGTTATTGAGTTGCTTCGTGACGCTTTGTCATTGGGTATCTCTCGTCTTCGGGTCTATCTAGATGCTCAACTAGTTGTGTCGCAGCTAAACAGAATATACCGTGTGCACGATCCTACTCTACACCGAAGATTCCTTAGGGTACGTCTCTTGGAACGCAACTTTGATTATATTACATATTTTCATGTTCCTAGAAGTCTAAATCAAATCACGGATACTCTAGCTAATCATATTTTATATTGGCATCTTACCCACACATAAAGAAGATCATGATCATACACATGTAAATACATTTTTGTACACATAATCCATAAAGACACAAAAAAGAAATAAAAACCATATATATACATCGTAAAAATCTCAGAGTACATAGATGGGTTCAAGCGCCTCAAAAAATGGGAACCATAACGAGTCACTAGGGCTTATGCCCTCAAAAAATATAATACATGTCAGTGCTCGAGGCACATAAGAGTCTACAAAAGCTATTCAGGGCCTATGGGCCCCACTGTTGCATCTCGTTGCCTTTTGTTTTTTCAAATATAGGATCGACCCCATCAGGTTGTGATACGGAACTGTCATTTCTTCTCTAGAAGTGTCGCAACTTGGTGGTAGAGCTTACCAAAAAATGGATGCCCTAGGTAGTTCCTGGTTGCATTATGGTGTCCATGCTGTTTCTGACAACATAGTAGGCTCGGGAGTCCGCATAGTCTTTCCTGAATATGAGTTTGAGCCTCATTAGCATGGGTCTTTTTCACTCTTTGTCTTACCCTCTGGACTCCCAAAACATAACGGGTCTCCTTTTAAGCCCTTTTCAGATCCTTTAAACATGAAAAGTTTTCCGAGCGATCTTGTGACCCTTCACACTCGTTAAACTGAAATTTAAAGTCACGTCTGTCCGGCGGTATTTTACCCCTTTTTCAGTCCGGACGGTCAACAGTACAAATAAAGGAACACTCTATCAAATTCTGATTCTTTAGAAGAGTATCCTCAGGTATAATTTTATCCCTTTTTCGGGCCTGAGGGACTAAATTTACGAAAAAGAAACCCCCCCGGAGTCCATAGCTAAGCTCTTTTCAGACTCCCTAAAATTGAAAAGATTGCCGAGTGACCTTATTCTTTCACACTCGTTAAACGGTCCAGAAGAACATTCCTGACGGAGTCCATAGTTAAGCTTTTTTCAGACTCCTTAAAATTGAAAAAATAGCC
>ML854903.1:0-10462 GCA_009831015.1 Picea engelmannii | reverse complement strand
TTCTTTCCATTTTGGTGGCAGTTTTCCATGTTTCTTCTTCACTGATATATTGTTGTCCAACCTTGAATAGTTGTTATCCTATTGTTTGGTTCATGACATTATTATCAGTCTCTTTAGTTGTTTATTAAGCCCTGTTTTGCACTAGTTTATGAGCAATCTTTTCTTCATCCACTTAAAGCTATCTTACTGTTTAACCAATCTTGGAGAGAACTGTCTATTTGTTTATCACTTTGATGTCTGAATGCCATAAGTTGAATTGAGTTATCCCATTGATCCATCTTTACAAAATACAAAAACATTTCATTTCTTAAGTTACCAAGCACCTTTGGTCTGCAACCAAAAAGGGTTTCTTGGAGTGATAACACCTTCCCATCCAAATATAAAAACATTCCAACACTGTGGAGCCCGACCACCCAAAGACCAGCTTGAAATGAGTTGAGATTTTAATCCAAATAGAACATGTCAATGGACATTGAACAAAAAGGTGAAATATCGTTTCCTCATTACCTCTACAAATAACACACATTTCAGGACCTTGCCATCCTTGCTTGAGTAGATTGTTCCAGGTGAGCAACTTGTCTTCTATGAGTAGCCACAATTTTTTTTTTATCTTTTGAGGGAAATCTCAGGACCATAACTTCCTCTGCACACCTCCATTATTCTTCTGCCATAGCTCAGTTGCCAAAGGATTGTATACATTCTTTGTGGTTAAAAGGCATGTACCATCCCCTCTCGTCCACCTTAACTCATTCTGTGTATCTAATAGGGAAATTCCAACATCAATCAAAAGGACTCTATACCTCTCCCATTCTGCAGCAAGGTCACCCGCCAGTCCCAAGTCTAAACTATTTAACCAATTGGCACATGTCGTTCCCCCAGTCGGGAAAGTTTTCTCGGATGATTGAAGTATAGGAAGCTTGAACCACACCAACAATGAAGGAGCCCAAACCCTTGATAGAGATTGTTAGCGCCAATTCTTACAAGGTGGTGTTTCTCTCTGATTTCAGGCCCTTGGTGTAAATGTACAGAAATGGGGTTTAAAAACCCATCAAATAGGTGTTATTCAAAGGCCGAAGTCATGAGCGTCGAGAAAAACACATAGAAGAAGTCCATTTAGGGCTTGAAATCAAGCGAGTGGGAATTTTGTTTTCAATGCCGAGGATCCATGGATGGAGAAAATCAACGGACATCGGGTAAGATTGAGTTGCGGAGTTGCACGAGGTTTAGCGCATGGGATCTTATGGCCAAAGTCATAGAATGATGAATCATCTCATCATTTCCGCTACTGGGACTTCGAAAGACAAAGGGTTTCTCTTCCACTCTATTTCAAAACCCCGAAACGCGAAATGTGAAAAGCGCCCAGGAGTCGTTTCGGCATTCTGGCTACCGGGACCTTGAAATACAAGGGGGCCTCTCTTCCACTGCATCACAAATCATCGAAACCCAAAATGCGAAAAGCCATTTCGGCATTTCGGCTACCGAGAGTCCAAAATATAAGGGAGTGGCTCTTCCACTGCATCGAGAATCACTGAAACCCTAAACGTGAAATATAAAAGATGCCCAGAAGCCATTTTGGCATTTCGGCTACCGGGACTTCGACATACATGGGGTCTCTCTCTTCCACTGCATCGTGAATCATCGAAACCCAAAATGTGAAAAGTTTCTTTGGCATTTTGGCTACCAGGAGTCCAAAAGACAAGGGAGTCGCTCTTCCACTGCATTGGGAATCGTCGAAACCCAAAACGTGAAATGTAAAATCCCCCTAGGAGCCATTTCGGCTACCGGGACTTCGAAAGACACGGGGTCCCTCTCTCTTTCACTGCATCGGGAATTGTCGAAACCCAAAATGTGAAATTTCATTTTTGAAGATATGCGCAGGGTCATGACCCATGGACTCTTGAGGTAATAGAAAGAGCTGGTTAAAGGGCCGAAGTGATAGGTTTAGTTGTAGGAGGCAATTAATGAAAATTGAAGCAAGTAGTTGAGACCTCTGCTCAAACCATGAATGTAAGGCATGGAGGTTCTGGTAGGCAGTCTGCCCAAGATCGTCCTGTCTACAGGTTTTCCTAAAAGAGCCATGTCGATCTGATGTCCTCGTCAGACCAGGGGAGCCCACACATTCTAAATTGGACTTTAATGTCTTAGTTACCCTCTTCCTGCTAAGGAGGTGAATTTCTCTAAGCATATATACTCAGTTTTTGTATTTTTGTAAGGATGGATGGTAGAGCGAAGCTCCCGATTGTAAATCTTTAACAAGGCCTCTGGTTACCTAGATATAGTTTGATATTTGAGACTTCTTGTTTAATGGATGCCAACATCTTCCTTCCCTTTTCCTCTAAATCTTAAGAGCCCATGCATGGATGATCCAGCCAGGTGTTGTAATGACTATATAATGTGTGTTTGATTATATTAGTTTTGCAGCCACTTAATTTTCTTGAAGTTTCTCAGATCTGAGAGGATCTCATATTTGTGACTTTTCCCCCTTTTTAAAGGTTGTTGGAAGACCAGATGTCCAGAGAAGACTTTACTTCCTGTGTTTTTCCCTCCACTTACTCACTGCTATGCAAAATTACTGGCTTAAATTAGATCAAGACCTCACCTGTCTTAGTTGTTCCAACCCAGTTTTCTGAGTTAGGACGATACTATTATGAGTTTAATTCCATTAATCACCCTTTATCAACAAATAGTGACATTTAAACTGATGGGCCTTAGGCTTACTCCTGTTGCAATCCAGGAGTGACTTCTGATGCCAACATTTCTGGCACCATTGTCGGGGATGAAGTTCAAAATTTTCCCTGGGATCAAATGACATTGAGCCTCTGATTCTGAAGGTGCATCAGGCATCAGAGCCCTATGATATTGCTACTGTGCACCTGGCGACTCCATTGTGATGAATCCACTATGGAGAACCTGCTATTTTAGTTGTGGCTTCCAGAGGTAGACACACTCGTTCCCATCCATAGCTGCCTCTAGCTACACCTGAAGCTGATCCAGAGGTGATTATCAGAAAAGGAAAGGCCTCTGAAGGAGAAACTCCCACCACTGAACCAGGTAATTTTCCATCTCCTTCTGTAGAAACTCCATTTTCTTCTTCTTAGCTTCCTAGCAGACCTTTTTTTGAGGTTTCCCATTTCCTGAATTTTGGGAGTGTTCCTGCTGAGTTTTCCCCTCCTAGTATGGGATTGGAGGGAGAAATATTTGTCACTCCCCTCTCCCCTAAATATATACCTTGGCATAGACCCAGGACCACAGAATATTTCCCCACTCCTAGCTTTACGACCCCTACTCTTATTACTATTGTTGCTACTGCACAGAAAAAATCATCTGTTGACTCAATCCCCTTATCCTTCTCTCTAAATCCTCCATTATTTCCCCTTGCACCTAGAAGCTCATTTCCAGTATCCCCTGTTCGAGCTCCTTCTCCTCCGAGTTCTCTTCCACCTAATATTCCTATGGCAGCAACAAATCCCCCCATGACCAAAATGGAGGCTATAATAGCTGCTAGGTATGCTCTACTTGTGTTAACTCTGCCTCTAAATTCCCTCCTAGTAGACAACTAACTTAAGAAGTTGCCCAAGTTTACAGGTGAAGGAGACATAGCTTCAGAAGAACACCTTCAAGCCTTTTACAATTTTACAGACGATCATGTTATCATGCATGTAGATGTATGGATGGGGATTTTTGTCCATAGCCTTGAAGGCGAGGCTAGAAAGTGGTTTAGGGCCCTGCCTCCTGGATCTATCGATGGGATTGGGGCTTTGAATAATGCATTTTTGAGACAGTGGGGAGACAAAAAAGACTTCATGTATTACATGAAAGAGTTCGGGTCTTTGAAGAGAAAGGAAGGAGAGTTTGTCTCTGATTTCTCTAAGAGATTCAATAAAATGTACAATTAGATCCCCACTAAAATAAATCCCTGAAAATCCTCTTCTAAGATCACTTATGCTAGCGATTTTGATCCCAATTTATGCCTTATGTTGAGGGAAAGGAGAGCTACTACTCTGGCTCACATGTAGGATGCAGTCATGGAAGTAGAATCTAACATATTGGTTGTTGACTGACTCAGGAATAAGGATGATAGAGACATATCCAGGAAGAGACATGAAGCCTCCCCATCCAATTCCTCTCCCCTTCCCCTTCAGATGGACGAGGTAACTAAAGTGATGAAATCACTTTCGGCTAGAATGGAAAGGTGGGCATTAGAAGGGAAGCCCATGTACAAAAATCCTCAAAATACTAATAACAGAGGCTTCAGGAGGCCTAGCAACAATGTGCCACAAGATTTTCCAAGGGAGCAAAGGATCAAAGATAGATATGATCATAGGATTCAAGACCCTCTCCAGAATATCCTAGTTTCTCATGAGGAAGGAGAGGAGATAGATGAGCTAGACCCCGAAATTCACTGTATTGAAGAAAGTTCCTCTTTTCCCCATTTGACTCAATCTGCATATCAACAATCCCTTATGAACATTCAAATCAATGAGATGAGTAAAGGGGAAAAGGCCAACAACACTCCTAATAGATACCATCTCAGGTCAAAGAAGAAAGAAGGGAATTTTGATAGCCATGATCAGCCCCTCATAGCAGAAAGACATGTTAAGCCCGCAACAATCACAACTAAAGAAAAGAGAACTCAGAATACTTTGCCAACAGCCAAAGAACCTGTCTATGAGGTAAGGGAAGATCCTAAACCTCTTTCCTCCTTTAGTTTTGAGCACGAAATTCAAAAAATTAGAATTCTCGTACCCCTCTCAGAACTAGTTAAAAATGAAGATTTCAAAAGGTCCCTCTCCAAATTGCTACAATCTGAGTCCCCCCAGCCTTCCTCAAACTCAGTAAACCTTCAATATGAAAATCCAGCCATCGTCTTAGGTCCCATGGTATAAGACAGAGATGATTCATCCTCTCCTATCTACACATCCCTGAACATACATGATAAGGTGCTGCATAATTGCCTCATGGATTCAGGAGCTTCCCACAACCTTATGCCCAAAATAGTCATGGAATAATTGGGACTGGAAGTGACAAAGGCTTATCAAGATTTATACTCTTTTGATTCAAGGAGGGTGCAATGCCTTGGAGTCATCAAAGACTTTGTGGTCTCTTTATTTCATCTTCCAATGAAGAGTGTGGTCATGGACATTGTAGTAGCTAACGTTCCCCCCAAGTTCAGCATGTTGTTATCACGATCTTGGATTAAAAAACTTGGAGGAACATTATGGATGGATATCACATATGCCACCATTCCAGTCTTTGGAGGGGAACACAGGAGGTTGTACAGAGAAGTTTAGTTGGCCTACATTGTTAGTGATGAAGCAGAATCCACCAATCATCCTATCTTTGCACTTGACACTGATCTGGGGTCTAGTTTATTGCAGATCACTGAGACTCTTGAAGCCCCTTTTCAAATCAGAAAGCCACCCATTTTTAATCAAGAGGTACCTCCTCCAACCACCTTTGTTTGGAAGATGTTCTTTGATGGAGCTTCTTATAGCGAAGGTGTTGGCGCTGGAGTGGTTTTCGTGTCACCTTGTCAGGAAACCATATCCCTTTCATAAAGGCTAGAATTTAAAGCTACCAATAATGTGGCAGAATATGAATCTCTTTTTCTGGGTTTAAGGGCTGCAAAAGAAATGGGAATTGAGGAGGTAGTAGTGTTCATAGATGTTGATTTGATAATCCAACAAGTCAGAAATGCTTATCAGGCTAAGCATCCTCGGCTCAGGGGTTACAGAAATGAGGTGTGGGACCTGATTGATAATTTCTTCTCAAATTTCAACATTTCTTTTATTCCAAGAGAGGAAAATACTTTGGCCGATTCCTTAGTTGTCTCGGCTAGTCTGTTCAGGATCCCTCTGCTGCCTAAGATCAAATATGAGGGTGAGATAAGATATAGGCCATCTGTTTTGAACAATATCAAGCATTGGAAGGTTTTCAAAGATGATCTTGAGATCAAAAAAAATCTTTAGTCTGTCGATGAATTTTTTGAATTGCACATTGATTAGGATCCCGATCTCAAAAATCACCCTTACCCTGAGGTATTTTTAAATAAAATTTCTAATCACCATATTATTCATTTTCCTAGCAATCACATTCTAAAGGGACTAGTCCCTTTAGAAAGATTGTTCGATGGAAATGATGTGGCAGTAAAGGGTAGGGTTTCAAGTGGAGATGTTGATACAGTGGACTGCAATATTGTCACACAGGAGGAGCCTAAGTTTGTCAAGTTTTCAAGCAGTTTGAACAAAGAATAGAGGGACGAATATATTGAGTTATTAAACGAATTTGCTGATGTGTTTGCATGGACCTATGAAGACCTCAAGACATATGACACATCTGTCATTGAACAAAATATACCACTGAAGGAAGAGGATAAGCCATTTAGGCAGAAGCTAAGATAGATAAATCCCATGTTGTTGTCTGTCATGGAGAGAGAAGTGAAGAAGTTGTTAGATTCCCAAATCATTGTCCCCTTGAGATATTCTGAGTGGGTGGCCAATTTGGTCCCGGTGAGGAAGAAAAGTGGAGAAATCAGGCTCTGTGTTGATTTCAGGAACCTGAACAGGAGCTCAAAGAAATAAAACTATCCCTTTCCCAACATGGAACACATATTGCAGAGGGTAACTGGTGCATATAGGATATCCATGATTGATGGTTTTTCTAGCTATAATCAGATATCAGTCATGCCTGAGGACAGAGAAAAAATAGCCTTCACCACTCCTTGGGGCACATTCATGTATGCCAAAATGCCTTTTGGATTAATGAATGCAGGAGAAACATTCCAGCAAGCCATGGACATAGCCTTCATTAGGGAAAAAGATCAGTTTGTGGTGATCTATCTGGATGACATCACAGTCTTCTCCAGGTCTGATAAAGAGCACCGTTGTCACTTGAGGAAAGTTTTCTTGAAATGTTGGAGGTTTGGCCTATCCTTAAATCCCAAGAAATCTTTTCTTGCTATGAAGGAGGGGAGGTTGTTAGGCCATATAGTATCAGCAGAGGGAGTGAGAATTGATCCCGGTAGGGTAGAGGCAATTCAGACCCTATCACTTCCCAGGTCTAGAAACAAAGTTTAGGCCTTTTTAGGGAAGATTAACTTTCTGAGGAGGTTCGTCTCAAATTTTTCTGAAATGGTGAAACACATCACAGCCATGCTCAGAAAGTGAAATGATGTAAAATTGATTGTTGAACCCAGAGAATCTTTTGTCCAAATAAAAAATGCATTAACTGAGTCACATGTGTTGATCAATCCTGATTATTCCAAGTATTTCCTATTTTTTTCTTTTTCTTCTTTTGATATAGTAGCAGCGGTCTTATTGCATAAAAATGAAGAAGGGCGAGAGAAACCCATTTCCTTCTTCAGTAAGGCATTAAGAGATGCAGAAATCAGGTATACGATCATGGAGAAGTAGGCCTATGCCTTGGTGAAAGCCCTCAAATATTTCAGAGTCTATGTCTTCCACTCAAGAGTGACCACATATGTTCCTTCAGCCTCTGTGAAGGACATCCTTATACAACTTGACATAGATGGGAGAAGAGGAAAATGGATTTCCAAGATCCTGGAGTTTGACCTGGAGATAAAGCCCAACAAGTTGGTTAAAGGGCAGGGTTTAGCCAAGCTGTTGGCGGAATCCAATTGTAAGGCCTTGGGGGTTAGCTTCATCAACGCTTGCTCAGGAAATCAACAAGCTGAGTCATCCAACAAAATCTCTCAGGGTGGCTTATCACTAGTAGAATACACCTGGTACAGAGACATTTTGTACTTTCTGCAAGAGTTGAAGCCTCCCAATGGAATGGGAAAAAAAAGGGAAAGAGCTTTAAAGCTCAAGGCAGTCAGATATTTCCTTATTGACCAAGTCTTATACTAGAGAGACCCTCTAGGGGTGTTTCTAAGGTGTCTGAACCCACAGGAAGCGCGGAAAGTTATGTTTGATTTCCATAGCGGCCTTTGTGGAGGGAATCATTTCTAGAAGACCACAGGCCACAAAATTCTCAGGCTTAGGTACTACTGGATGACCTTATTCACTGATGTCTGTAGAGAAGTCAGAGCTTGCATAAAATGCCAAATGTTCTCAGGAAAACAACAACTCAAATCTCTACCACAAAATCCTATAGTAGCTTCAGCACCCTTTCAATAGTAGGGGTTGGACTTCATTGGAGAAATTCATCCTCCTTCAAGTGGCCAACATAGGTGGATCCTAACTACAACATACTATTTCACCAAGTGGATAGAAGCCGCCCCCACCAGGAGTGCTTCACACAAGGTAATTATCATCTTCCTGGAGGATATAATAGCCAGATTTGGCTATCCCAGCAAAATTATCACCGATAATGCTGCTTCTTTCAAGTCTGAGCCTCTGGTTAAGTTTTGTGAGCAGTTCGAGATTTCACTCATTCACTCCACTCCCTATTATCCCCAAGGAAATGGAATAGAAGAATCTTCCAATAAAAGTCTAATCAAACTCATTAAAATATTATTGGAAGACAATAAGAGGGTCTGGGATTCAAAGCTCAAATTTGCTCTGTGGCCTGATCGAGTGACAACAAAGAAGTCCCTGGGCACCTCACCTTTTCAACTTGTTTATGGGACGGAGGCTGTGTTCTCCACTCAAATCGCTTTACCTGTAGCGAAATTCTTTCAAGATCATGAAGGAGAGCTAGACCATATGGTCAGAAGAATTCATCAAGTGGTGGAAGTGAAACAGGTCAGGGAGAAGGTAATGGACATAGCTCATAGTCATCAGTAGAAGATCAAGCAGGCCTTTGATAGGAAGGTCAGGAAGGAGGAGTTCAAGCTAGGAGATTTGGTGCTTAAGTGGGATGCACCCAGGCTGGATAGCGGAAAACATAACAAGTTTGATTCCCTTTGGATCAGGCCCTTCAAAATATATGAAGTATTCTTAAATAACACGTACAGGTTGCAGGATTTGGAGGGTTAAGAAGTTTTTAACGGCCCAGTAAATTAGCATTACTTGAAGAAATGTTTTGTTTGAGCCTTACACGGCTCCTCTGTTTTTGTAAATATTGTTTTTATTGTTTTTCTGTTTATTTTCGGCTTAATAAATGACTCCATAGCCCAACAGAAGGAAACTTGAACTGCAGAAGTTGTTCTTAAAACATTGTAGGGATGACTCTATCCCCCATGGAGCCTAATGTTAGCGCCAATTCTTGCAAGGTGGTGTTTCTCTCCGATTTCAGGACCCTGGTGTAAATGCGTAAAAATGGGGTTTAAAAAACAATCAAATACATTTTATTCAAAGGTTGCAGTCATGAGCATTGAGCGCAGCACACAGAAGAAGTCCATTTCGGGCTTGAAATCAAGCGAGTGGGCATTTTGTTTTCAACGGCGAGGATCCATAGATGGAGCAGATCAACGGTCATTGGGTAAGCTTGAGTCACGGATTTTCACGAGGTTTATCACATGGGCTCTTATGACCAAAGTCATAGAATGATGAACTATCTCGGCATTTTGGCTACTTGGACTTCAAAAGACAAAGGGTTGCTCTTCCAGTCCATTTCGAAACCTCGAAACGCGAAATGTGAAAAGCACCCAAGAGTCGTTTCGGCATTCCAGCTACTGGGACTTTGAAAGACAATGGGTTCGCTCTTCCACTGCATTGGGAATCGTCGAAACCTGAAATGTGAAAAGTCGTTTCGGGATTTCGGCTACCGGGAGTCCAAAAGACAAGGGAGTCGCTCTTCCATGGCATTGAGAATTGACGAAACCCGAAACGAAAAATATAAAAGCCCCCTAGGATCAATTTCATAATTTCAGCTACCGAGACTTCGAAATACATGAGGCCTCTCTCTTCCACTACATCGAGAATCACCGAAACCCGAAATGTGAAAATTCGTTTCGGCATTTAGGCTACCGGGAGTCCAAAAGACAAGGGAGCGGCTCTTGCACTGCATCGGGAATCGCCCAAACCCAAAACATGAAATGTAAAATCCCCCCAAGAGACATTTCAACATTTCGGCTACCGGGACTTTGAAAGACACGAGGTCTCTCTCTCTATTCCACTGCATCAGGAATCACCGAAACCCGAAATGTGAAATGTTGTTTTTGAAGATATTCTCAAGGTCACGTCCCATGGACACTTAACGTAATAGAAAGAGCTGGTTAAAGGGTCAAAGCATTGGGTTTATCTGCAAGAGGCAATTAATGAAAATTGAAGCAGGTAGCTGAGACCTCAACTCAAGCCATGAATGTAAGGCATGGAGGTTCTGGTAGGCAGTCTTGCCAAGATCGTCTTATGTATAGGTTTTCCTAAAAGATCCATGTCGATCTGATGTCCTCGTCAGACTAGGGGAGCCCACACACGCTAAATTGGACTTTAGTGTCTTAGCTACCCTCCTTCTGCTAAGGAGGTGAATTGCTCTGAGGATATATACTCAGTTTTTGTATTTTTGTAAGGATGAATGGTAGAGCAAAGCTCCCGATTGTAAAGATTTAACAAGGCCT